>JABSTQ010008628.1:0-73593 GCA_013358835.2 Ixodes persulcatus | reverse complement strand
TGCAAAACAGTCATAGCTTTCCCACAGTTATCACTAAGTTTAACATCCTCACCACAGAGCAGGTGCAAATGAGTCGAACGGGTATGACCGATTCTTATACGGCAGAGGAGAAGTTCAGCCTGGCGGTCTTTATGGAAGGAACTCTCCCAGACCCCCAGTTGGGGCTTAATAACATGAAGCTTGTTCTCTTTTTTCATATCCCAATCAAACTGCCATGACCTCATGATTGATTTATGGATGATTGGTTTCAGGTCTTGGTGTGGCAAGCCAAGAGGCAGTTTTGGGCACTCTTGCAGAGCCAGCAAGTAAGTCTGCTTTCTCATTGCCAAAAATACCCACGTGGCTCGGAACCCAGCAGAATTTGATCTGGTGTCCTTGCTGAAGTGCTCGGTTTAACCATACCCGAAGATATTGCACGAGAAGATTCTTGCTGTCAGCTAAGGACGAAATGGCTAGAAGAACATTCTGGGAGTCGACAAACAGAATTGCTTTCATGATATTGTTCTCCAATAAGTACTCAACAGCCATTAAAATGCCGTACAGTTCAGCAGTAAAAATATTTGCAAAAGTGTGGAGTTGCTGTACTTTCCTGAAGGCAGTGGAATAAACCGCACATCCCACAAAAGTTGATGTTTCCGATCCATCAGCGTAAAAATGCGAGTAGTCCTTGTATTTCTGTTCCAAATCGCCAAACTCCTGCTGAAGAACAAATGGAGAAATGGCTGTTTTTCTGTACTTGGATAGTGACCAGTCACAAGAAATTGGCAGAATGTCCCAAGGCGCAAGTCTCTCATGGCTCCTCAGCAAAGCAGCCTCACTAAAGGGAAGGTGAAGCGATGTTGCCATGCTTTGAACTCTGAAACTCAGGGGCCGAACAATACTCGGCTTGTTTTCAAAGAGTCGGAAGGATGTAGAGGGTTGGAGGGCATCAAAAGAGGGATGCTGAGGATAGCTGTATATCTTGTAGGCATAACAAAAACTCAAATATTGCCTTCGTCTTTCAAAGGACATTTGATGTGTATCAGCATACAGGCTAAGCACAGGTGATGTTCGAAACGCCCCCGTGGCGAGTCGGAGCCCGAGATGATGGACAGGGTCCAAAATCTTTAGGGCAGACGGACGCGCCGACCTATAAACAATCGCGTCATAGTCCAAGCGGGACCGCACCAAGGAGTTATAGAGTCGCAGGAGGCACCGTCTGTCAGACCCCCAGGTCGTATGCGACAACACTTTCAGAATGTTTGATGAACGTAAGCCTTTGTGTTTCAACTCTATAAAGTGGGGTAAAAAAGTGAGCTTTTTATCAAATATTATTCCAAGAAACTTGTGCGCCTCCTTTACAAATACAACAACGTCATTCAAGTGCAGCACTGGATCTGGAAACAGGCCACGGCGGAGTGAAAAGGGAACACAGATTGTCTTTTCGGGGGGGGGGGAATTTAAAGCCATTTTGATCAGCCAACTTGCTCCTCTTATTGATTGTGAGCTGCAATTGCTGTTCACAGCTGGACAGGTTACAAGAGGAAAACAGTATCTGTACATCGTCCACATACATTGAGTAGGATAGAGATGGTGGTATAACCTGAGCCAGACTATTAATCTTCACAGCAAAGAGTGTAACGCTCAATACTCCACCCTGAGGGACGCCATCCTCCCGGAGAAAAACATCTGACAGAATGGAGCCGAAACGAACTTGGAAGGTCCAACCCGTCAAGACACTTTGAATGCAGCGAAGCATGCGACCTCGGACACCATATGAGTACAAATCTCGAAGTATCCCATATCTCCAAGTCGTGTCGTAAGCCTTTTGTAGGTCAAAGAAGACAGAAACACAGTGCTGGCGATGAACAAATGCTTCCCGAATAGAAGTTTCCAGGCGGACAAGGTAGTCTATCGTGGAACGGCCCGCTCGAAAGCCACACTGATTCCTATCGAACCCACCCTCTCTCTGCCTCTAAAAAGTGTACAAGACGGCGATTAATGAGTCTCTCATAGGTTTTGACCAGGCAGCTTGTCAGTGCAATTGGGCGATAGCTCGTCGGTAAAGAGGGGTCTTTGCTGGGTTTCAGAAGAGGAATTATGTGTGCCATTTTCCAACAGTCAGGAAAACCCGCAGCATCCCACAATAGATTAAAAAAGGTGAGCAAACTGTTTAGAAATTCAGACGACAGTCTCCTTAGCATCTCGTATTAAATTCTATCCGGCCCAGCCGCAGAGTCTTTTTTGACGCCGAGAGCCAGTTCAAGCTCACACCGTGCGAATGGCTTGTTACATGAAACACCCTCAGCACCAGACAAAGAAATGGCTTGTTTTTCTGCTGCTGATCGAAACCTCTTAAAAGATTCAATACAATTGGCCGAGTTAGACACTACCTGGAAGTGTTTACCAAGAACATTTGCTTGTTAATTAAGCGATGTTGCTGATGGAAAAAGGGGTATCCTGAAAGACCGATAGTCTCCCCTGATATTCCTAAGACGATCCCACACTTACTTTGAAGGAACGAAACTACTCAAAGAGGTCACATACTTTCTTCAAGAACTGCCTTTAGCTCGCCTTCGCGTCCAGCGAGCTTTGGCTCTTTTTTTCTTGAATTCAAGTAAATTCCTAGTAGTGGGATAACGTCTGAAGATGCACCATGCCTTGTTTTGCGCCTTGCGTGTTGTGGAGCATTCCTTGTTCCACCATGGCTTGCATCTCTTGGGGAGTCGTCCAGAGGTCTGGGGGATACTGTGGGATGCGGCATTTATAATCGCTTCAGTAACATACAGCGTGGCATCTTCAGGGCTCATGTTTACAAGAATAGACGAATCGATAAAAGCCTCCAAACAAAAAATGGACCATTCAGCCTTTTCCAATTTCCACCTTGGGAGTCGTGTCGGAATAGAAGGAATTGGCATTGTACTTTCTAAAACAATAGGAAAAGAATCACTTCCACAAGGATTATTTAAAACCTTCCATGAAAAGCATGGAAGTAAAATTGGCGATGCAATGGAAAGGTCAATAGATGTAAATGATTGATGTGCTGCACTAAAAAATGTGGGATCCCTCTCATTAAAAAGACACAACCCAGATGATAATAAAAAACGCTCTATGACGCCTCCACGTGAATCTTGGCGAGCACTACCCCACAAAGTGTGGTGGGCATTAAAATCGCCTAAAATTAAAAAAGGTCCAGGTAATTGTTTTACAAGTGACTGAAGTTCACTCATATGCAGTGGAGAGTTAGGTGGAAGACAAAGAGAAACAACCGTGATCAAACTGTCAACAAGAAGGCGCACCGCTACAGCCTCTAGAGGCGTAGAAAGGGGGACCTCAGAGCAAGCAACACCACTCTGCACCACTAGTGCCACTCCTCCAGACATATTAGTGGAGAGTCTATCTTTTCTAAAAACCTGGTACCGACGCAAAATCGGCGTATGAGTGTTATTTAAATGAGGTTCTTGCAGGCTGAGTGCAATTGGTCTCAACACGTCCATAAAATAATGCACATCGTCTATATTTCTGATTAGGCCACGGCAGTTCCACTGCATAAAATGGAAATTGGTCATCGTTTTAAGAAGGAGTTAAATAATGAATAAAGAAGAAACACTGGAAGAATAAATAGAAGTTCTAAAACTGCCGCATGTGGCAAAACTGAAGTTACAATCTCACGTTGGAGGGATCACAGGTTTTTTGCCTTTGTGTTTACTCTTAGAAGTCTGCCACTCCATGTCGTCCTGGTCAGACGCTTGAGTGGAGACTTCTCCACACTCATCCATGACCTCAGTTTCCTGAGGCAAGGCTTTTCCTGCAGGTTTCTTCAGGTTCGGGGAACGGGGCGCCATGCCCCGCCCGCGACCAAACCCAGCCAAAGGGGCAGAGGAGGTGCTGGGCGAAGCGTCGCCCAAGTCCACCCGTTCCTGTCCCTTAGGCGCTGCAGGTTCGGCACGAGAGCCATGCCGCTCCTGCGATGATACTCTCTCCAGGGAGTGTGGGCGAGAATGCCTACCCTTCTCCCTGGAAGGAGACTGCGGAGGAGGGATGGTTGCGGTAGCCACCGGCCCATCCTGGGTCTGGGAAACAGCCTGAGAGGACAAAGGCTGTTGTCCCGTTGGAGCGCGAGGATTCGCACTCTGGCTGGGAGGGTCGGTAGACCGCCCAGCCAAGATTGCACGCCCCGGAAGCAGAATCTTCAGCTGGGGCTTGGGGGACTGTCGTGGCTTCCCATAGTCCAAAAAGGACGTCTGGGTGTCCACTGCTACCATCAATGGTGCAGGTCCCCGCTGCACCACTTGGGCGTAGCCGCCTTTCCGCACGAATGCGAAGCGACGGCGTGCTTCAGGGTAAGAAAGGTTTTCTTTAACTTTCAAGGTGAGGACCTCTCTCTCGTCTTTCCATGTCTTGGATGATCTGGAATATGCTGGGTGAGGTTCAGAGCAGTTTACACGGTGTGGGTTGTTGGTCCACGGCGGCTTTGAGAGCCATGGCCAAATCTCTGGCACTTGAAGCATCTACGGGGGTTTGGCACATAAGGCCGAACCCTGCAGCGCAGGTACCCAGCCCTCACAGCTTTAGGAAGGACGGTTGATTGGAAGGTGAGTACAACATGTTTTGTTTTCAGCTCGTTCCCGTCACGACGCATGGTGATACGCCTCGCAGCTGTGACACCTTGGTCAGTGAGGCCTTCAACAATTTCACTCTCAGAGCTGTCAAGAAGGTCATTCACGGAAATAACTCCTTGAATGCTGTTTAACGTTCGGTGGGGACAGACAGAGACGTCATAACCAGAAATAGACGATAAGCCTAGTAGTGCAGTACTCTGCTGATTCGTTTCCACCTCAACAAGTAAATCGCCGGAGCTCATTTTCTTTGCCTTGTAGTTTTTCCCTATTCCAGCTTCAAGTACCTTTGCTACTAAGAATGGGGACATCTGTAAGAGCTGTTTATCGCCTTCAGAATGAATGACTAAAACTTGGATAATCTTGGAGGAAGGTCAGGTGTCTTTGTGGTGATGGCTTCGGTGCGGACCCTTTTCAGGGCCCGATCAGTGTTTTTTTGTTTCGAACCCATAAAGATGGGAGAGGCGTTCAATGCCCGGGTGCACCGCCCACCACGGAGCCCAACAAGGGGGTAGGTAATGTGCCATAGCAAGAAAGGCTTGGTTGACACAATTACTCTACCAGTGCTGCCCGGGCACTATACCCTAGTGTGGTTGCAGCGACAGGACCTGTTTCCACTCAAGGTTTGCCCTTGCCGCCTAAGGAGGTGAAAAAGGAAGGAAGAGAATGTAGAAGAAAAGAGAAATAGGTGGAAGGAAAAGTGAAAGAAGGAAGAAGAGGGTAGAAGAGGCGACTGACTGAATCATCCTGGTCGGGCCAAGCCAGGACACTCGTCTACGAGAAGCAGGGGCCGAAGCAGTGTATTGCCTCGGCCGGGGGGCCCCGAAGGGTCCAGAGATACCCTGGGCTCAGCTCAACCACCAGGGTCCCCTTTTCCCCGGACACGGGTTAAGCCACGCACAGCCAGACGTGGGTGGGCGAACCCACATGGCTCGGGGTTTGTAGTGACGCCACTCACCAAGCACCTACTAAAGTAGGGGCCCCCTGCGTGTGTGTATGGTGGTCCACGTGACTGGGGTCCGTGGTGACGCTACTCACCAAGCACCTAGCACCTAAGGTGCAGGCGCCCCCTGCGGGGCTCGGGGTCCGTGGAGACGCCACTCTCCAAACACCTGCTTTCACAGGTGCCCCGTGCGGGGTACTCAATACGAAGTAAGTAACGTAGAAGAGACGCGGACAGATATGTAAAAGCATTTATTTCTCAACAACATTTATTCGAAGCCATCAAAACTCAGCGGACACAAAGCATCGGCTGGGAAAGGAGAGGAAAAGGGTAAGTAGATTGAAACAAGGCGCATGAGAATGCAGAGCGGCCGACCGTACGTGCAATGACAACAACGTCAAACCAAGAGCATGCGACCGACAAAAAACAGATCACTGTCCTCTGCGGCGCCGACCTGCATTGCTGTTCCTCCACCGGCCCTTGCAGCGGCCGCCGCCTCATGGCTGGTTCACGCACTTGCGGGAGTTCGACCGAGTGCGACTGCAACGGCTTGCGACGTTAATCCTTTTACGGGTTGCTATGGCAAGAGCTGCGGCGGCTGCGACAAAGCGAAATTTTAAGAAACATACGACCACCATTGCTGCTGCGTCGCACAATCGTAAGTCGTCACAAGATGTTTAAAAACCGGTTCTGTCGGACTCGGCCGTAGTCGGTTGCAACAGTGTGAGCCAGTATTTATCAACATGAACAGCCACCCCCCCCCCCCTTTCTATTCCCCGCACAAACACCCCCACCAGCATTTCTCAGCGTCAACCGCGCAACCGTCTTGTGGTGGCCCCCAGAGTCCCCGACGCCTGATTCCCCCCTCCATTCTAATCCGCCGCGGTGGTTCCGTGGCAAAATCATGCATATATACAAAACGTTTTTAATGAACTAACCAGAAATTGAGCATGATCGTATAATCTCCGGCCTTAGAAAACCTACCTCCAGTCTCGTTGGAGTGAGTGAAGGTGTCGCTACGTTGTGGCCGGATGTCGCCATTTTAAACGCCTGAGTCACCGCCGTACCACACCTTATCTTGTCCTCCAATGATAGCTGTATTTGTTTTAAATTCCGGAACACGTCTGTTGCAGCCTTTAGTATTTTCTAAAATCGGATGAAGCGAGCCCTCAGCTGACGACGTACACTCCATTTGATGCTCACGGAGGAGGTAACTGTCGCACCGTCCCGTTTGGCCGATGTATTTTGCGCCATACTACAGAGGAACAGAATAAACCTTTTGTATGATGCAAAGGACATATAGTGAGCCACATTGTTTTGCACACTCGACCGCAGGTCTGCCTACGTTTACCAGGTTAGACACGGACAAAAGATTAAAGCTGAATCTAAATGTAACTGTGGTCACGTATCGGGCTGCCCGGGAGCGAACGCTTTGCAATACGCTGTGCATGTAGGAGATCCCGATCGTCCTACCACGTGGTAGGACCCCACTAAGCCGTGAGCTCTGTTTCCTACGAGTCGCTGCATGACGGTACAAATAATGTCTTCACGATAACCATCCCTGTGCAGGCGTTTGAGTTCGGTACGTATGCTGTGGGCCAGCCGCTGGAACACGATTTTGCACGGGCCTAGGAGATGATGGATATAATTATCCCCACCTTTACCGACCTCGAATGAGAGCTGCAAAAATGAAGCACGGGCTTCACTGATCGCAGTTCGCATGAGCAGCAGATTTCCGCTGGGGTCAATGTCAGTCGGGTGTCTAAGAATTGCAGACCTTTACCGTTGGGTCCTCTCTCTTTAAGTTGGGGCTGGCCGAGGGTGTACGTAGCTATTTGTTACTTTCACAGTGAACCCTAACTTTCCTCGAAATTCTCGCACTGTTACACTAGACAACCCCCCGTTCCTCCCCACAAACACAAGGCGAGAACTAAAAGAATCACAAAAGTAGGAACGCCTTAGTACTGCCAGCAAGGTGCATGGATGCCTGTCATATACAGTCGCCTATTTACTTAACACTGGTTCTTGCGCTATTTTCTCACCCAGTCTCAGGTGTTTTAACAAAATGGTAAACTTATACCAGCTCACGTACGTGATCCTCCACGCTGTTTTGCGGAATTTTGTACACGATTTAGGCCCAGGAATGACAGATGATAGTCGAACTAAAAGAAAATATAGCCTAACCTCCGCCCTTGTTTGGCGATTTGAGTCCAAAGATACCAGATTGGAGTCCAACTCCCAGTCAGTAGGCCTAACTCCGGCACTTTTTTGGCGACTTTGGCAGAGAGCCCCACTCCTACTATGCGTTTCTCAGGTTCTTGCACTACAATATGTGCGAAGGCTTCTAAAAAAAACTGAGTCTTGCAGAAAGCGCAGCCCACTACTGTCTCATGGCGTCAGCATAAATGAATATGTCTGCGCCGATGAACAGAGCAGACACTTATCTGTAAGCAAGAAGAACGCAGACAAAAAATACTTAAAAGCACAGGCGGTAGAATGGGAATAACAATTGCGAAGATGAGGTTTTCCTGCAGATGTTAAGCGACCCATGTTTAATGAAAAAGCAGGCGAACACAATCGTGACACTTCGGCCCACCCCCTTTTTTTTATGGGGGAAGTACCTCCTAATTCAATACGCCGATTCCGCAACACAATCAGAAGTTCCGAGCTAGCGAGACTGGAATAACTATTTGGAATAACTATTTGGATTATTTTTTATTTGTGACACCGTAATGAAGAAAGAGCGATCTATTTTTACAACATTGGGGGTTTATATAATATTCAGTTTTTTTACTACTTTGACTGCATTGTTTTGGGAATGTATTAACGAGTAAACACAGATTTTATTACACGAAGTAAAGATACCTTGAAATGACTTTTACAGTAACATAAATATTGTAATATTTGCGACTTCAATTTTTGAGCTGGCCAGGACAGAGCTGTTCTTAAAGAGTTGAAAGGGATAGCTATATCGGCCCAAAATTAAAAAAAAAAAGTTTCGATTTCGTCGTGCGTGCTCATTTGTCCGTCAAACGTGTCGCCAGTAGAAGAATGACTCTCAATGTTCTAAACAAAAGGCTTGTCTCCCGGACGTATATTTGTAAAAATATTTCTGAACATTTGAAGCCTTCTTTTTAGTGATTGAAGCCATAAGTGTATGATGATTTGCGGAGGGGATCTTGGCATGCGAAGCAAAGTATTTGTTTAAAAATACCGCTACGTTGTTGTTGTTATTGTTTGTTGGTTTTCAAATCATTGAATACATCGAAATGTAATATATTAACCATTAATTATGTAATTCATAATGTGGTAGGAAGCTACCACATCATAAACTGTGTTAGATGTAGTCAACTTCCTCTTGGGTGGGCGTCCTGGTCCGGATGGTGACGACCGATGATGGTGCTCGCCCGATGACAACAGCCCCCGGGAAGTTGCTAAAAAAAAAAACTAAAAGTTGTTCGATCCCGCTGAACACATTGCGACGATGGTTGGCTTTACAGTGACCAGTGTGGCCACGTTTATTATGAAACAAAACAACTCAACAGTCATGAGTTAAAATCACAAAATTAAACCCCGTACTTTTGTCCCCAGTCTCCCAAATCGAATCGAAGCCAATCCCCGAGAATCCTCTCCGCACTCCTTTTGTAGGCTCGTAGGAGCCTCCTTTCCCCTCAGGGACCGACCAATCCCTTCAAATTTCACCACTCCCACGTGGTACACTGTTGCCCAATGTTCGGCGAGCTGTCAACCTGGCGCTCCAACGGCCAAATCCGAATTCCTTGTAGAATCGTCCTCTGCATTTTCCGCAGTCTGGCTGGCGCCAACAGCTAAATTATTACCTCGGGTAAAAGGCGGCAATTTGATACTAAGCGGCGAAACCCTCTATCTACAGGAACATTCGGTTAAAAGCCACACGCAGCTCAAAGCGCGGGCTCTCTCCGCACCGAAGCCCGAGACGTTTCTTAACGACCGCGGGGGAGGCTCTCCCACCTCGGCCGCGAGGACCCCGCGAAAGCTCCCTCCAAAACGCCGAACCCGACATAGAAAGTTAAAAAAAAAAGAAAACAACGCCGACGCAACTCCGGAAAAATCAACTTTTCTAACAAAAATCACGTTAAATAATAAGCAGGATTTCTCCATACTTAACAGATGTATTCTCAAGAAACTTCGAGCAGAAAATTGTGAGATAGGGGTTGATAGCCTGCAATATCACTGACCTTCTAATTACTTGTATGGTAAAAAAAAAATATCCGGAGTTATAGAAATTAAAAAAAAAATGCTCAAGTGTTGGGAGTATTTCCTTTGACCGCCTGATTCACTTCGTATAACATACAAGCTCCTCCTCCACTCTTCCTACATCAGCAGTGTTATGGCTGGAGAGGAGGAAAGAGGAGGCGAGGATCAACTTGCCTCCTCTCCAGCGTCCGCTCTGCACAAGTGGGAGGAGTGGAGGAGTTGCTTGTCCTTCTTTCCTTAATCTGCAGCAGTGACTGATGGAGCTGATGTTCTATATATAACACAGGCAAATAAAACTTACGACTCGGTGTGTGCGAATATTTATGTTTTTCGAGTAAGAATCGAATACGAATAGTTAGCTTCGAACATCGAATCGAATATCGAAATATCGAATAGTCGAAGGCAGGTGCATTTATTCACAGCAATTTTATTTTCACATGTCGGAACGCCTCACTGGTGTTAACGAAAAGGAAAACACAAAAACGAAAATTCTAGTTGTGGGAAAGATTACAAGTTGTCATGCAGAAAATCAGCTGTTGCACATGGTCAGATAGGATGCGCTCCCTTCGAATGGAAACTACACCTCCAGCCACACACACACACAAAAAAAACTCTCTTACTGGGCACTGAAGGGGCAGGCATTGCCGGGTATTTGATGCAAAGCTTCGCCAGACTCGGATATCTTAAGCACCCGACAGTTCGCCACCACTAACACGGATCACTCTCTCTCTTTAGCAGTGCCTCCTGCGCATAAGCTACAGCTTCCCATTTTGAAGTTGAAACCACATTGCTTTCCATTTCACTTTTGGCTAAGTGGTCAAATGCTTGCCAAAATTCTTCTGGCGGCGTTGAGCCTTGCTCTCGTGACCGTGTTGCAGCATCCGGCTAAGTTCTTCAGTAGCATTACATCAGGCTAGCTCTTGCAGCACCAGAGCTTTTAGCCACAATAATTTTTCCTTTTTGGCTTTAAACATAGTGCACTTGAAGCGTGGGTCCAAGAACATAGCAAGGCATGATTTCTTTTCCTCCTCATAAAAAGTGAACCTTGCCTTGATGGATATTATCAGTTCTGCGGGAAATTCTGATGCCCCAGCACAATTACCTAGACAGCGGAGCATACCAAAAATCATAGGAACTTGGGAGGACAACGACGGATACTTCTCAGCATTGGTAATAACATTGGCTTCAGACAATGGCTTCAATGCTTGTACATATTCAGAAGCATCTTTCCACTCTGGTGAACAACGTCCATCGATGTCACAGTCGAGGTAGCAAGCTCCACAGTGGCTGCTTCTCTGAGTTCCAGAAGGCAGGACAACAATAGATACTGGCTATTCCACCTCGTCTCCACTTCGTGCACCAGACGTAGTGTGTCCATTCTCATCTTCTTTTGGCACTCCTCAGGCGTTTTCTTGAGCTGATGAACTGTGCTTGTTATGTCCCACAATCTGCCTAACTTTCTTGCACAGGCGATCAATGACCGGCGTACAGGATCTCGCGTCATTAATCGCCAGTTAAAGCGTAGGCGCGAAGCACGCTCTCTCAGTCCACGGAAGTTTCCTTACCGCAACATGGATGTTGCGCCCGTTATCCGTCACGATGAACTTCGCACGTTCATCGGGTATCTCCCAGTCCGGGCACATTTCGTCGAGCATAGTTGTGATGTTCACAGCACAGTGACTGGAAGACATGCGTCTAGTGTTCAATGTGTACCACTTCATCATGAATTTTGGAGTGAGAAAATGGCAGGTGAAGCTCACGTAACTTTCGTTAGCGCGCGATGTCCACGTGCCACTTGTGAAGGCAACAGCGGTAGTTCCCCCTTCAAATGCACTCTTGGGGCTCTAAACTCGTCAAACACAAAGTTGGGGCCGAAATTCACGGATCGCACCGGTTTGACTATCTCGACCATGACGTCGCGCTTTTGTCGCCGGCGTCCAACTGGCGCGTTCCTCTAACTTTCGTTTCCAAATTTGTGTTTGACGAGTTTAGGGCCCTTGAGCTCTGCTTTCACCTTCTTTCGGGTGTCGCCATACGTACGTGGCACACGCACGCGCGAGAGTGTAGAGCGGGATGGTAGGCGATAGTTGGGAACAGCTTCTGTCAGAAGTTCTTTGAAGCCGCGGTCTTCCAAAATGCTGTAAGGCTGTAAATCATGCGCCCCCATAGCGGCCACCTTGTTATTCAGCGCTCGCACCCTCTTTTCTGGAAAAAGCTCCGTGCGGCGCACGAAGTCCGTCAGCGTCGGTTGATCTTTTCCTGGCGTACCAGCGGTAATCCCACGATACTCTTTCAACAACTCAGGATGTACTTTGAGATGGCTAGCAAGGGCGTTGTCGTACCTGTGGGCGTTATAGGTGCTGACTCGCATGCCGTACATTGCGCCATTGATGCCGTCACCCTCGCAAAATATTTCCAAATAGGGCTCCTCTCTCTTCGTTTTGGTGCCGTTTCCCGTTTGTTCCTCCGCTTCGCAGACGGTTCCCCGCTATCACCTCCATCCGCCATAATACAAGCGGGCAAACGCGAAAGTGAGCACAGTTTAAAATGTCAGGAGTCACAAGGGAACAGAAACTCGCAGATTACCGTCATAGAGTTATTATAATGTACGCTAGAGGTTTAACTGGCGCTACTGTGCTGCGGCAAACTGAAGCAGACAGCAACCAGTCGGAAACTGACTTCCGGTAATGCATTTCTATGGAAAAAAGCGAGGGCATTTTCTCTCTGCGCTCGATTATCAGAGCAAATATCACAAATAATTCGTATGTATTAGGCACATTGGAACATTTCTCAGTCACGCAGAGGAAATAATTGGTCAGTTACGACGTTTGTATTTGAAATTCGTGGCATGAAAAACTGTAATAAAACCGCTTCGTACATGTATTTATGTGCACTATCGGACACTGTTAGCACGAACACGGCGTCGGCGCTTTCCAGCAATGGGGGATACACGTGCCAAACGAATGAAGGACATGTGAAAAACCAAGAGAGACCGCAAGAACTACACAGTAACACTGGATAAGTAACTCTTTGTGCATGCAGACGATCAAAAGAAATTAAAAGCCACGTAACATAGCTCGATTTGCAATAAATAAGTACTGCTTTATTCTTTCTGTTCATGAATATGTGCGAAGATGCTTGTTCTGGCTTCAAATCATCACCCGCACGCTCCAAATCTTTGCAGATAGGGAGAAGCCAGAGAACAGGTGCCTGATAAAAACTGCCCGACCGAGGAAATAATAAAAATACACACCTTTCGTAGCCCACGTACTTTCTTTTTTGTATCTTCGAATGTTTTCTTAACCGATCGTAAAGATGCACGACATAGTCCTTTTCATTTAGTGACAGGACGGGCATATTAGCAATATATAAGCGCCACCGGAACGCTAGCGAACTTTGAACACACTCCACATTCCTTTCGCTCGTTATTTTGCTTAGAATCGTCGCTCGTTTTGGCATACCTGCCATGGAACAGAGGTTTGGGCCTGTAAAACAACCAAGTTTAACATCGTTCAGTGGTAAAGAAAAATGCTGTACCTAAAGCAACTACACTTTAACCATATTAAACAAGGTACATACTATCCGGTACAACCGAAATAACGAAAGTTATTCATGTTATTTTCCGGCGAAGAGACAAATTTCACGCGCGTTTTCCCATAGGAATGCACAGAAGCACCGCAAAAGTAGACTGGTTGCTGTATGTTTCAATTCGCCTTCCGGAAGTCGCATAGACACTAGCGCCAGTTGAACCTCTAGCGTACATTATAATAACTCTATGATTACCGCTACCGACACTGACGCCGCCCAGTTCAGGTTGAAGCCGCCATGCGGCCATGTCGCTGTCAATGGGCCCTGCTTACCGAAACCAAAACCGAAAACAAAACTTACGGTTGCGAATACGTTCTTGAATATTCGATAAATTTCGAATATTCGTGTTACGACAAATACTCGAAAAATACCATACACTTAATTTACGAATCAAATACGAATATTAAATTGTATTATTCGATTCGTATTCAAAATTTTGAATATTCGCCCACCCCGACTTACGACCTTAAATAGTATTTATAAAAATAAACAACAGTTTCCTCATGATCCCGGAAGGTGTCTAGAAGACGTCGTAAACCACAAATTACAGAAAGCAAGATGCCAATAAAGATATAAATTGAAGCTACATAATTCGTATCTGAAAAGATCCCAATAGATTAGGATAGATAACTGGGCAAGTTGGTAAGAGTTCATGTTGATAACACAGCGCGACTGGGACAAGGACAAAAAGACGAAGAAAACACAAGACAAGCTCTGATTTACAAATGGTTTGTTATTAGAATATAAGAAAGCAGGAAAAGAAAGGAAAAAAAAACACGAATTCAAAAAAAAAGGTCAAAGGTCAAATTAGTCGTTAGTTGTTTATACAGCAGGAGGTTAGTCTGCCAGAAGATGGCGACATTGTTACCCACTGTAGATAAGCAATTTAACCAGTGCAGTACAACTGCTAGCCTGGCGACTTTAACGTGCATCACGCAGTAGTGATACACGACCACACGCCGGTATGATGCTTATCCAGATCGAAACGGGCAGGGGTGAGGATTGAACCCAGGATCTCTGGGTTCTGCAGCGCGAGCTTTCGCTCCACGTGCTCCGAGCTGGTGTGCGCTAGACCACTTGGTCACCGATCCTCTACGAAGTCAAATTTTCGCGCTTCGTACAATATGTCCCTTTCATCTTTTTTCCTCTCAGGCTATCTCGTAATCCTGAATGTGGAAAGTTATTTTCTTTTGTCCTTCCTCTGGTGCTCTTATGCGAAATCCAGAAAGTTCATCTCGCTGGGGGTCATATTCAAAGAAGGTTGGTTCACACAGGAGCTGTTGTTCCTCGTGATGTTCTCGGCTTCCATCATCTCTCGGCATGTTTGGTCGTGGTGTTGATATAATACACTGGTGTTATAGAAGCGTGGTTCGCACCCGCAATCTCGGCAGTGTATCGCTAAATGTGAATGAGCGGTTCCTTTCAAGAAATTGTGGTGCTCTCCGAGTCGAATGTTTAAGCACGTTTCGATTATTACATATCTTCACCGCATTTCACAGAGGTGAACGTTGGTTCTTCAGCCGTAAACAAACTGTGTAGATCATGTTTTACTGTAAGCGTACGCAGGGTGGGGAACACAAGATCAAACATAACATGTGTCGTGCGTAAAAGGCGTGGTCTGCCATGTTCCCCTTTCTTGTGGGCGCTCTTATATCAGACCGACTGGCCGGTGCTTAGACATCCTACTTTGTCCGTGGAACCATATATTTATGTTCACTAACTTAAAGAAAAAAAAGTGACACGTTTTAGTTTTTTAATTGATTTATCATTACCATTAGCCCCCGTATGATGTCCCCATCCCCATGGCTTATAGCTCCCAGAACTCGTTGCCGTGGTTAGGAAAAAACAACTACCAATGACTATTTTAGCGACCTGCTGGCTTTCGAAGATAACCTTAAAAAAGTGAAAGATGTTTACAACTTCCTGTAACGCCGAATTAAAGCGAAGCTCTTCAGGAGGAGGAGGGGAGGGGACGGAGGGGACGGTATGCCCCTCCTCCTCATACATACCCTCTGCTCCTTCTGTCCTCCTTGTTCCTCGTTGACGTCACGTAACCCTCGTGAGTCACATGACCCTCGTGAGGTCACGTGATCTTGGTGACGTCGAGTGACCCTCGTGAAGTCACGTGACCCTGGTGATGTCGCGTGACCCTCATGAGGTTACGTGACCCTGGTGGTGTCACGTGATCCCCGTGAAGTCGTGTGACCCTCGTAACTTTGGTGACGTCACGTGACCCTCGTGAGGTCACGTGACCCTGGTGACGTCACGTGACCCTGGTTCCATCATGTGACCCTGGTGAAGTCACGCGACCCTCGTGAGGTCACGTGACCCTTGTGAGGTCACGTGACTTGTGAGGTCCCCTGACCCTTGTGAGGTCACGTGACACTATTGACGTCACGTGACCCTGGTGATGTCGCGTGACCCTCGTAAGGTTACGTGACCCTGGTGGTGTCACGTGACCCCCGTGAGGTCACGTGACCCCCGTGAGGTCGCGTGACCCTCGTGACTTTGGTGACGTCAAGTGACCCAGGTGACGTCACGTGACCCTGGTCACATCACGTGACCCTGGTGAAGTCACGCGACCCTCGTGAGGTCACGTGACCCTTGTGAGGTCACGTGACACTATTGACGTCACGTGACCCTGGTGACGTCATTGGACCCTCGTGAGGTCACGTGACCCTCGTGATGTCACTCGTGACGTCACGAGTGCCGCACGTTGCTTTATGGGACATTTCCCATAATGCACCGCGCGGTTCCGCCGACGGCGACGGCGATACCGACGCCGCTCAAGCCGGAAAGGGAAGCTTAAGAGCTGCGCTCTAAAAAAAAAGACGCAAAGATGGGAACAGAATTAAGAAGGTAGAGGAACAACTGCGCCGTTGTTCGTCTATGTTCTTCTTGTTCGTGTCGCTGCGTCGTTTTTTTTTTCTTTTTTTTTAGTTTTTGAAGCATAAAATGTTAACTAGCCCAAACGTCAACGTTAGTAATATTTTGGGTTGAAGAACATTACCAGTTTGAAGAAAGAAAAATTGACACAAACTACTAAATAAATTCATTTCGCAGTATGGCCGGAGTTTGTTCTATGACACGTTAGTAAGAGTGATTAGGAGCATTTCAGTTGCCTCAAAAATAACTAAAAAAATGAATATAAGACGACTTGACAATCTGTTGATTATTGAAGGAATGAAGGAACTGTTTGATACGAAAGGCAAACCGTGGAACCAATGTAAGCAAGACCCTGGCAATAAAAACTCAAGTCTGTTTCAAATTCTCCATAGCACCATCTATTTTCTTTTTCGTCAATTCCGTTCAATAAGAAACAAACTTAATTAAAGATCACGATTGCAAGGCCAAACTACTATGCTAACCAATTAATGAATAGGGTGCAAAATACAAAACAAACCTGGGACGTGTTGAACCAGCTAATTGGTAAGCAAACAAGCAAGCATCGGTGAAACAATAAAGAAAACATCAAGTGAATCAACTGACGTCACCTCCTTGTACGTGACATTTAATAACAGTTTTGTAGAAAGATTGAAAGATCTTACAGTTAAGATCTTACAGAAACAAATGCCGTCAACAAACTGGGTGGATATCGTTAATTCAGTTTATTTTCCATTCATGAGAGACCAAGATCTATGTGAAATAATAAGTTCAGTGTCAATGATGAAACCGCTGGCAATGATTAAATTCGGCTAATGAGCCTTCCTGTAAATATTAAAATAACAAAATGTACGATAAAAAATTTGGTTCTCTTTATGGCAAGTTTTTTTTTTTTTTTATTATTCTTATTTAATTCGAAATATGCATTTAAACAAACTACCACTAAACTGCTCGAGGATTTTAACGAGATTGTTAGCACAGCATTTGATAATAATAAGAGTGCCTTAGGTATATTTCGGGACCTTTCGAACGCATTCGTCAATTTTGAACATTCAAACGAACGTAGAAAAATACAAGCAATGGGATTTAAACGATCATCTCTATCATATTTTACTATCCTTTTGACAGATCGAAATCACTCAGAGTAAAAAACGTTAGGGCAAACAAGCACAAAAAGATTAAGGAACACCACGGGGGGTATTTGTCAGCCCCTTAGTGGTTTAATATTTATATCAATAACTTAGAAAAACAAAAAAACTGATTGTTTGTTTTTTTTCAGTACACGGATGACAGAGTGGCGATACACTCACATGATGATTTTGAAAAAGCAATGTTCTTGATTCAGGATTATATAGAGACGGTAGTAGACTGGTTTACAGATAATAAATATTTTGCCAACTTTATAGAAACTAAGCTAATGCGTCTTAGAAACCCGCACACAAGAATATTTCGAAATCAATATTTGTTTTTAAATAAGGATCGGAATAATAGCATTCTCACGTTTTGTCGGAAAACACGTGGATCATATTAAAAACGACTGAAAATTGTTGCAACATTGATATACCGATTTCGATGTGGCGCCAATATAAAATTGCGGCAAAAAGGTCTACGAGGCATTGTGAAACTTTATTGTTTGTTCGATACGGCTACACCGTATCTGATCATTATCATCTTCTGTGTGTTCACAAACAGCGCATGGCGTTTTGTGTGGTAAACAACACATGTTTGGACATAAGACAGGAAAGGTGTTAACAACAATAAGCTAGAACAACATCGTAAACACGTATATTTGAGCGTGATGACGATGAAGTAGCAATTTGTTACAATATCCAAACATTATTGAAACAGTTCTTTTAAGAAACTCCTAAAAACCAAAACTCTAAGGCACCCAGAAAAGTATGTGCTGCAAAAAATACGCGCAAATTACGGGAAGTGCATGCAGAGTTACCATATGACGTATAGCGTTAACAGGGGTCAGGAAAAGTTTAATAAATATTCAACGCTAAAGTAAGTTTGAAAAAAATCTGTAAGAAAGGGGAGTTGTGATGACGATACTCAATAAACGTGAGGCATTGCTTTGGGGTTTGGACTATAATTTTTTGTATTGATGTAAAATGTGCATATATTGCCACGCGCTTTGGCGAGCAAGCGCGTGCGTGGCCGAGTGGATTCTACTTCCGGCCGCCGAAGCGTACGGACGTATATATCATGAGCTCCGTTGGAGCGGTTCCAGCGGCCCAGCTTGGCCGCGGTATCAGGAGTGATGACGCTGCATCTCAGGATTACGAACTTCTTTTGCCGACGCTGCCATCAGGACCGTCCGTTCAGAACACCGTTTTTTTACATGCCGATGTGAAAGACAGGCCGTACCGTCTGGAACACTTTCGAGACGCCCTCTCACTGGCGGCACTTCTCCCCGAGGTGCTTGCCTTGGGGGCGTATCAGTATAACCAAATACGATATAGCTTCGCCAATACTGGAACCTCCTCCGAAAACCTATGGGAGCGGCGGCGAACGTGACAGTGGCGCCTCTAGCGGACTCGGAGTCTACGGAAGCAGACGACGCAATGGAAAAGTATATAGGCTCTGCGACGTCCTCGAGCTTTGCGTGCCCCGTTTCGTCACCCCAACAGCAGACAATATTCATTACGGTAAGTCCGCATGCAAAGCGGAATCCACTGATCGCAACTGGAACGACAAACAAAGAACAACGCGCGCATAAACAAAGATAGAGCAGTTTATTTAGGTCTCAAACGCCACTCAAAGGGATCACATGCGTTTGAAGCGCATCTGGGAAGCGGAAAAAAGGCATTTAGCTTCTCGAACTACGTCGTAAGAGGTTACTGTTTATCTGTTACAAACTGCGTTGTCGCAATTTCTTACCTGAATAGATTATCAATAAAACGTGCGCAAACAAAATGTTAAAATTACCAGAGAGAGCGCACCAGCCTCTGCAGCAATTACAAAAACAAAAAGTAACAAGAAAAATGACCGTCCAAACACTTTCCGAACTTTGCAGAAAAGAAGGGGTCCCCAACCCAGACGAAAATAAAAAGAAATGGGGAAGAGTCGCGAACAACGGCGAATGAAACAAAGAAGTTAGCAGACGATACAAAGATACAAATCACCCAGCAAAGACCTCCTTCAACGACGACGATCCCGCGGGGCGTCGATAGGAGCATTGAAATTAGCAGGTGGTGCTCGCCGCATGGTGTTGAGTCCGCAACAAACAAAGCGAAAACAACACAACAACACAACGAAACTATAAAAAAAGAGCTCCACTTTCTTTTTTTCTTAGCTGCACGTTACACGTTGGTTTATTTGCTTTCGCGTCGTTGGTACGAACTAAGAACCAAAGAGAGGAAAGGAATAATGTAGTCCAGCTCACACTGCCCGGTAAATAAGAGCCGCACGCTGCAATCTGCTTCGTGCTAGCAGTGAGTGACCTTTTTTTGAGTGACCTTTTTTTGCTTTCGCATTTCTTTTCCCAGTGATTTTGGCAGGTTGTTTGTTTGCTCGCTTGGTGCAGCAGTTCAAAAGTACATTCCAGTAGTTGTTGACGTACATGTCCAGGCGATCCTTGCACGCCGTGCTTTCGTTTTGCTTGTCGATCAGCGGCCTCAAGTGCGTTTTCAGCTGAACTCTTGTCTGGTGCAATATTCGTCTGTTGAGGCGTCAGTGGCGATTTTGAAGCCAGACTTGGGTAGCTCTTCCAGTTTAATTTGAAGTAACTTAATTACTCACGATTGTTCGGTCTTCGGGAAGCGGAAGAAGGATTTTCCATTACGTCACAAAAACTTGTTTTTGCAGTGGAGATGGCAGGCACATGGCATGCCTGCCATCTCCAAGTATGCTCTAGTGTATGCCCGAAGACGGCCATTTGATAAACCAACGATGAACCATAGCAGACGTGACCGCGTACTCAGATAAGATCCGAATAGAAATATATAACGAGCTTACACTTTCTAATATATTTATTAGGTATCAAAAAGTACGTATGAAGATCTCGGATCAGAAACTCAATCAAAGGCGGACATAGGAAATCATCACAGACGACAGTGAAAAAAACAAAACAATAACAACAAAGTTGCAGAGGGCCCTCCAAATGTCCGGGCATAACGTAGCAGACGAAGCGGTGGAAGTAAGCGACGAAACGAAGGAAAGAAAGTAAAAACTAAGCCGAACAATTAAGGCAAAGCAAAATACGCGATGGTTCGAACGTCAAGTAAACACAACAAAGAAAAAAGCAAACAAAAAACGTAAACGCAGGAGGAAGAAAGACCGCGGTGGCGTAGCGTCGCCTCAAACATAAAAAGAGACTTTGAAAAATGGAAGGAGGTGCACGACCGCCCAACGTGTGTTTTTTTTTTTGTTTTTTTTTTTATAGCTTCGCTTTTATTAGTTTTAGTAATAGCGTCAGATTTGCATGTGCACAATCGACTTCTTTCAAGCATACCGACATCGCAGTAACGTACGTGGTTCGAAATTGCCTTTCGCTTCTTCATCCGGAAACGATCGGGATTAGCCAGCTCGCCTATTCGACGAAACGGTTTTAAGCAATACATTCGTGAGAAATTGCAATTGCAACAACAAAATGAATTGATCGATATGAACAGTAAAGTTGAAACGAAGCAATGTTCCAAGAAAATTTTACATTGCCCTTTTTCAAGAAACAGGGCGAAGGTATACACTCGTGTTTTGCATGGCTTACGTAAGTTCTGACAAAGTGTTTTCTTCAGGAGAGCCCGAAATTTGCACCCTACAAGCTGTAACATCTTTCCCACGCGAAGAAAATGTCCTTGACTCATGCGGTGGCACCTATTTTTTTAACATTCAAAGCAGCGAATACCCGTGACAATTTTTTTTCATTGATCACCTCGCATGGAGATAGGCAAAACCAATGCGTCCTGGAGAATTCCTCTGCTAGCGGAGACTCCGAGCTCGCCAGGGGCGCTGCGATCACTTTTCGCCCGCTTTCCGCGAAAGTTGGCAGTATTGGCTTACATGGTATTTGGTATAACCATGTGTGGGCAGTGACCTTTAAGAGCGACGAGGGGAAAAAGAGGCTGCTTGCAGCCGACGACTTCAAGGTTAAAGACCGTCGCTGCGTCTTGGTGGACCCGTGCAACCAAGACGTCCGTCTGAAGCTTCACTGGTTGCTGCATCACGTCCAAGACGACGAGGTACGTGCGGCCCTGGCGCCCTACGGAAAGGTGACAGGGTTTACACGGGACAAGTGGCGCGTCTCAGGATGCACAGTTATGGCTTCGACGACGCGCTCGGTTGTCCTCAAGCTGAAGCTCGGAGTCACGGTGGACGACCTGCCCCACCAGCTTCGCATCGCAGGTGACCTGGCGCTGGTGGTGGTGCCCGGAAGGGCGCCGCTTTGCCTGCGGTGTATTTGCAAGGGCCACATCCGACGGGAGTGCCGAGTGCCGCGCTGTGCGCTCTGTCGCCGCTTCGGCCACGACGAGAGCCAGTGCGTCCGTACCTACGTGGCCGCCGCTACTCCGGTGGGGAGCTTAGAACGATCCGAGCTCCTGATGGACGAGGGAGAGGCCGAGGATGTGGCCACCGGCTCCACGGTCAACACAGACCCGGGGGCGAAGGCCCCATCGGCATCAGAGGGAGAAGCCAGCTCGGGCGTCACGGACTCGGAGGCACCAGCTGCCGCGATGGAGCAACGGGCGCGCCAGGAGGAGTCGGAGGCGGCAGCACTCGCACCAATCGGTGCGGAAGTCGATGACAACTCCGTCATCAAGACGGCTGACGACGTGACCATGGCCGACGCTCCGCCTGGCAGCGTGGCAGCGAAGAGGACCCGAGACGACGGCAACGCGGACAGCGACGAGCTGAAACGGGTGGAGCCGCCCCCCAAGGCGGTGCCCCTGTGGAGGCGACGTGCGCCCGTCAAACGGAACGCTCCGGTAGACGACAGGACGGCCGCTAAGCCTCCGCCGTGAGGCGCACGGTAGAGTTCGTGAGGGGCTCGGATCCAGTGACCACGAGCGACGGGTGCCAGTGTCGCGTCGCGACAGAAGAGCTGGGCTGTTCATCCGAGGTAAGCACCATACGGTCTCCCTTTTCCTGAATGGCGACGATGTTGAACGCGCCCTTTCGTGTTGGGACTCTTAATGTCCGTGGGCTGTCGTCGGCCAGGCGCCAGCAATACCAGCTGAGCCGTCTGTTCGATGATCACGAGCTCGATATCGTCGCCTTTCAGGAAACCAAGATCGAGAGCCAGGAGCAGACGGACCGTATGGTGCAGCCTTTCCGAACTCGTTTCAATGTATGCGTAGCGCACGCTGTAGGGACATCGGGGGGGGGGGGGGGGGGAGTGCGCTTTGTTTTTTGCGAAAGTCGCCGGGGGTTCTGGAAAGTTTTGTTCTCTTCTGCGCGTATGGACGATTTGTACTATGTGATTTCTCCTTTTCTAACGCCGACTGGCGGGTCATTTGTATTTATGCGCCGACCCGCGAGGGCGAGCACAAGGTTTTTTTTTTTTTCAAGGTATTAGTGAATACCTCGAGTGTGACAAGTTCATCATTTTTCTTGGTGATTTTAACTTCGTGTGTGCACCTGAAGACCGCGCAAATATGACCCGGGTTATTTCGAATTTTTCATTAGAAGACGTCGCTTATGTTTTGTCCAAAAGTAACATCCATTTTACCCATTTTCAGGGTTCCAGCCACGCCCGTCTCGATAGGGCATATGTTTCTCTCGATATCGTTTCAATGTGTAATCAATAGTCTGTGGTACCAGTTTCGTTTAGTGATCATGCTCTTGTCATGTTCACGATCGGAAGCAAGTTTAAAAAACGTAGGTGGAATTGGTCACTTTGGAAAATGAATAATAGCCTTATCAATGACAAAGTTTTCAGAGCTCACGTAGAAGCATTGTTTAGAAAGTTACGCACGGACGAGCAAATAATGTGGGGGTGCGTTGGGAATTTTTTAAAGAGGACGTAAAGCTTTTCGCCATAGAGCGAAGCAGCATTTTAAACTACCACAAGCGGCAGAAAGAGAGGGAACTGAGGGACCAGCTGAATGTTCTCGTAAGAGAAGAAAGCGCGAAGCCGGGGGAGTTTTTAAACGAAATCAGGCAGTTGAAAAATCAGCTCGAGTCACTTGACTGCGAAAGATATCGAGGACCATCGTCCGTTCGCGATCGGAGAAGCTGTGGCTGGGCGAGCGGCCCACGAAGCGTGCCGTGAGCGACGAAAAGAGGCACACTCGGCGTAACGAGATAAAGGAAATTCTTTACTGTAATGCGATAACACGTGAACAGGCAGATATCGAGAAAGCTTTGGTGGAGTACTACCACGGGCTGCTTTGTCAGTGCGCGCAGAAAGATAGTGGTTTTGAAAGGGATTTTTTGCCACTTATGCCTTCGCTCGACGGGCACGTACGAGAAAGATTAGAAACGCCTATCAGTGTCAGTGAGCTGGAGGCGGCAATCGAAGAGTTAACCACGGGTAAAACGCCCGGGCCTGACGGACTCTGCGCCGAATTTTATAAAACATTTAAGAAAGAAGCCACTGCAGTTCTGTACGAGGTATTAACCGAGGCGTATAGAATATCTGTGCTACCGCCATCCTTCCTTAAGTCGCACACCATATTAATCCCAAAGTCAGACGACCCAGTTAAACTTCAATCTGTTTCATCATATAGACCAATAAGCCTCACGAATGTCGATTATAAACTTTATATGAAAGTCCTAGCCACTCGTTTGCAAAGTGTTATAACCTGTCTTGCTGGGCCACATCAAACCTGCGGCATAAAGGGTCGGTCCATTTGCACAAACATCCATGTTGCTCGCAGCATTTTAGAGTGTTGCGACGCCTTCGAGAGACGTGTTGCAATGTTGCGAATAGACTTCGAAAAGGCGTTCGATCGGGTGGATCATGATGTGCTTTTTTGTATTCTAGAACACGCAAACGTTGGCTTCGTTATTTTGGTTGGGTTAACGATGGCATATGCAAATTGCTCAATGTCTATTATTGTCAATAAGAATGTCAGCGAAAGTGTCAATGTTTACTCTTCGGTGAGGCAGGGTTGCCCCCTATCCCCATTATTGTTTGCGATTTACTTAGAACCCTTTTGTTTAGGGCTTATTCATAATGAATGCATCCGCGGCTTCAAGTTAAATTCGGCTGAGGTTAAAGTCCTTTCTTATGCGGACGACGTCGCTGTCTTCTGTACTGACCAGGAGAGTTTGCTTGAAGTGGTCAGAGTCGCGGCTTCCTTTTGTAGTCAAACGGGTAGCGTAATAAATTGGGGTAAATGTACAGGGTTTTGGCACGGAAACTGGTCCCCCGCGCCGGGTGTGTTTCTAAACGTCCAGTGGACAACCTTGCCGGTGAAGTATCTCGGTGTGCCGCTCGAACACAACCGAGATACTACGCAAATGTGGGATGTTGAAACGGACCTGGCAAGGGCAAAAGCGGAGGGTTGGAAGGGGAGAGATTTATCAATGTTTGCGCGCGCAACGGTCTGTAATTTATTTTTGATTCCCAAAATATGGTACATTTTACAAGTGTTATCGATGTCGCGCCTCAATGTACAAAAGCTGCACAGGGTCTTCGCGGTTTTTATCTGGAGGTCGTGTTGGGAACGCTCTACCCGCACCAATTTGTTTCGCTCCGTGAGTAGTGGGGGTTTGGGATTGTCCCGCCTATTCATTCGCCAGATTGTATCGCGGTTTATGTTCTTGCGAGATCAGAATAATGTTTTTAGCGTACAGCCCTGCAGAACTTGTTGCAGGACTATCTGCCCGAGTTTATTATATCGTCTAGTAACCACATTTGTGTCAGTGTTCGTGGGTTCATGAGAGAAATAGTTTTATTTTTTCGGATGCTAAAGGTTCGTTTCTCATTGGAGTACCTATCTTCAGTTAATCGTAAAAGGCTTTATAAAGACTTGGTGGATGTTCTTTTTCCTGTACCCCTCTATAGGTCGCTGTATTATGACGGACCAGGGCAGGATGTTTTAAAGAGAGTGAAGAAAATGCCGGTTAAGCCGTCTTTGAAGTCCTTTTTCTTTCAATTACATTGTGGTATTCTTCCTGTTAAGCCATGGCTCGAGGAGAGAGGTATTTTTGTCCCATGGTCGGTTAACTGTCTGTTGTGTGAGAAACAAGAGACGATAGAACATGTTTTTCAGGAGTGTTGGGACGCGGTTTTTTTTATGGGACATACTTCAGCGAACGCTGAAGAAAGACCTCCCCCTCAATCCATTAGGCATACGTTTTTTACCACTGGAGAACGAAGGCGGGGTCCCGTACGACTTGTTCATGCTCCTCGGCCTCCACAGCCTCTGGAGGACGAGGACGGAAGTGAGCAATGCAGATGTCAAGGTACGCCCCGCTGAAGACCATTTAATTGAAAGTGCCGCGTACATACGCGAAGTGTATCGCGCTTTGCAAGAACCCCCAGACTGGGTGTCCTTACTAGATGAATTGGTCTGTGTCAAACGCTTTTAAATGTAGCCGCGGGGCCTTTCAGAGGTTCACGCGCTGTTAACATTGTGATAAGTGTGTGTTTTGTTTTTGTGTTATAGCGTTTCAATGTCTAACCGGGCAATAAAAAAAGAAAGTGCGTGGCCGAGTGGTTACCGCGCTTGACTGTCACGCGGAAGGTGTAGGTTCGATTCCAGTTAGCGGACTGCCCTTTTATTTATTCTTTCAACTTGGCCTTCTCGTAAGTTCGAGAACATTCTCGTCTGGTCGAGTTCCGAATGTTCTATGCACCGGAAGTTCTACGCCGAACGATCCAGAAACCCACGAGGGTACGTAAGGGATTCCGCAAGGCGAGCAGAGTCAGTTTCGCCCCAGCGTTTGACACTGCTGTCACGCCGACTTCGACGCCCGCGACGCTCTGTTTTCTTCTGTTGTTATCGTTTTTTCTTTTTCTTTTTGGGCACAAGTTCGCCCCATTAAACGTTTAGCTTCTTCAGTTATTATCGCCTCATAACTTGTCATTCGTGACATTTTGGTTCAGATGCGGGGTAACGCTTTCTATGCCCGTGAAGCGTACACCTACAAAGACATCCCGGCCAAGTGAAGTGCTCAGCCCCGGAAGGCTACCCTTCGCAGAAAACACCGACACCCGATCAAGTCGCCGCAACCAAGGCCTGCCCCCGGAACCCGGACCCCTGCCACAGAAACCAAGGAAGAAGACCGCGACGATGACCACTCCACCCGTCGTTGTCCTACCCGTCGCTGACCGTACGCTCGCGTCCTTCCATGGTGAGCCTTATGAAGACATCGAAGACTGGCTACAGCAGTACGAGCGAGTGGCCCAGCACAACCAATGGACGGACGAACAGCGCCTGCAGAATCTTTACTTCGCCCTCGAAGGGACGGCTAGGCACTAATTCGAGAATCGCGAGACTTCCTTGATCTCTTGGACCTCCTGCAAGGATGCGCTGGGACGAAAATTCACCAACCAATATCGACGGGAGAGGGCCGAGGACCTTTCCAATGAGGACCCAGGGTACAAACGAGACTATCACCAGTTTCGTCGAGGATGTTCTGCGCCTGGTCGCTCGCGCCGACCCTCAAGCCACCGACGAAAAAAAGAAGCGGATCCTGATGCGAGGTGTGAAAGATGACATCTTCGGTGGTCTTGTTCGCAACCCCCCATCCACCATCGAAGATTTCGTCACGGAGGCCACGAACATGGAACGTGCCCTCCTCGCGAGAGCAAGCCACTACCATCGGCACTCGAGCGTCGCGGCTGCTTCTGCATCGGGCTACGACATCAGCCCTAGCATCCCCGGCCTTCGCGACATCATCCGCGACGTCGTAAAGGAGGAGCGTAAGAAGCTTTTGCCGACTGCTGAGCGCCCGGCCTCAATTTCCATCGCCGAGGTCGTCCGGGAAGAAGTTCAGCAGGCGCTGCAGCCACACGTTCTTGTCAGCGCCACTCCCGAACCACAGACGCTGAGCTACGCCGCAGCTACCCGACGACCGCCGCCCCCTGCTCACCCGTATACGGCGCCACCCCGACGTGAACCTCCAGCGCCGCAGTTTTCCCAACGCCTGGAAGATCGGGCGCACGCCCACCCAGAACAAGCAGCGCCACGAATGACCGACGTGTGGAGGACGGCCGATCGACGCCCGCTGTGCGATCACTGCGGTGAAGCCGGCCACATTTACCGTCGATGCCCCTAAAGACAACTGGGGCTGCGCGGGTTCCACCCGAACGACCCGCGCCCAAGGTACGACGAACGCCCTCGCGACATCGAGGAGTACCTCCGACGCTCGCCGTCCCCGGTGTCGTCTCTTCGCCGTGAAGCCCGCTCCCTATCGCCACGACGTTCAGCGTCCCCAGCGCCACGACCCCGCCGAGAGAGCCTGTCTCCCCTGCGTCGCCGGGAAAACTAAGTGCGGCAACGCCTGGAGGTGACGTTGCCGAAAACGACGGAAGCAAACATCCTCCGAGAACGCCGGAGCGCTCCCACTCTCCCGACGCCCCGCATCGCACCGACGCCACTGCAACGGTGTCCAACAACCTAAACGTTGTAATCGACGGCCACGACGCATCGGCACTTGTTGACACCGGAGCAGACTACTCAGTATTGCGTGGGAGGCTCTCTCGCCACCTTCGAAAAGTCATGACGCCGTGGGATAGACCGCAGATACGAACCGCCGGAGGACACCTCATCACGCCTGTCGGAAGGTGCACCGCTCGCGTCGAAATTCATGGCGAGACGGGTCCTGTGAAATTCGTCATTCTACAAGACTGTTCCAGAGACGTCATTCTCGGCATGGACTTTCTGTGTGAATACGGCGCCGTCATCGACCTTGGAGAAAACAGATTGACGCTGCGGACACCTGTAACGCCTCAGAGAAACTCCAAATTGCGTCAGCCGCCGTCCGAGTCGCTGCCGACCACGTGAATGTGCCGCCGCGATCAAGTGTTGTCATACCAGTTGTGACCGATGCAGCTACCCGCGGCGAAGTTCTTCTGGAAGGTAACCTTCAATTGCTCCTGGGAAGAGGAATAGGCGTCGCAAGAGGAGTAGCTGAACTTCATGATGGGCGCACTGTGGTCCTTGTGACGAATTTCAGAGAAGAAACGCAACACCTCCCTAAAGGTGCAGCTGTGGGCCATGTCGAGGAACTCCGAGACTCCGTCGAAGTCGCCGCGATTGCTGAAGAATCATCGCCGCCTCAGCAAGACTTTACGTCGCCAGCGCAGCTCGACATTGACCCCAAGCTTCCGGGCCTAAAACGACAGCAGCTGAGTGACCTCCTCGAGGAATACAGCGACTGCTTTGCGACGTCGTCAAAGGTGCGCCAAACCACCGTTGCGAAGCATCGTATTGTTACCGTGGACGACGCGCTCCCTGTGCATCGATCGCCATTCCAAGTCTCATTAAAAGAAAGGGAGGTCATACAGGAGCAAGTGCAAGAAATGCTGAATGACGACATAATTCAGCCTTCCAGCAGTCCATGGGCCTCGCCGGTCGTACTTGTTAAGAAGAAGGACGGAACGCTTAATTTTTGCGTGGACTACCGACAGCTGAACACGGTCACGAAGAAAGACGTCTACCCACTCCCCCGCATAGACGACACGCTAGACCGGCTGCGCCACTCTCGATATTTTTCATCGATGGACCTGAAGAGCGGCTACTGGCTGATCGAAGTCGACGAACGGGACCGAGAAAAGACAGCTTTCGTCACGCCAGACGGACTGTACGAGTTCAAGGTGATGCCTTTTGGAGTATGCACGGCGCCAGCGACTTTCCAGCGTGTCATGGACACCGTACTGACAGGGCTGAAATGGCAGAGCTGTCTCGTTTACCCGACACCAGTGGAAGCGGACGTCAAGTAAACTGCTTCGCGATTTACGGTACGTACCTCACCATTATAATTACTACTGAAAAATGACGTCACGAAATATTGTGTTTCACGGGATCCGGAAGATGTTGTAAAGGTTTTTACAATATAGTTCCCAGAAAACAAACGCCGTTGCAATATTTTCGGAAGTACCGACACACATAATGTTGTAAGTACAGCTTAGGAGGAATATGATAAAACCATCAGAATAAATAGGAAGACGTTTATTTGCAATGAAGACGCTTAGAATGAACGGCGTTTAGCGACGGCAAGTTATGAGCGTTCGGGAATTTATAAGTTCACGTGATTGCTAACTATGAACATGCGGACAATGAAGACCTGTTTTGTCGGGAGATGGAGTTGCGGTGATAAACTGATATCGGACGACTCGTGGCAGACGAACAAGCAAGTTTCTTCTCAGCAAATAGTAAGCGTCCAGTGTCAAGCACAGCACGTTGCTACCGACGTTGTCGACGTTTCGAAAATTTACCGCTTTCGACAAAAGTGCTGGCACCTGGGCTAACTTTTTGGAAAGACTCGAAGTCTTCCTCGAGTCCAGCGCCATCATGAACAGTAACTGAAAACGATCCACAATTCAGTCGGTGGGTGGCGAAACGTATCCGCATCTGCGGAGTCATGGTCGATGCGTAATCTAAGTGGTTGGAAGTTTACACGATGCCAGCCACGACGTCCAAACGCGTCATTGACGTTCTACGCTCTCTTTTCCCTACTTTTGCCCTAGCGAAAATACTTCTCTGATAACGCGCCAAATCTTACTTAAAAAAATAAACATGTTAAAAAAAAACCGGAATCAGGCATCACATTAGTGCACCATACCTGTGATGTATCTGCTTATGCTATAGCAGATGGCGGGACATGTTGGGAAGCGCGCGGTCCCCGCGTGCTGAGAGCGCGCGGTTTGAAAGAGCACGGGTCTCGGTCAGTCGGGAGCCATGATTAAAACGAACGAGTCGAGTGACTAACGGCTGCAACTGGGTCTTACTCGCGATACATTACACTTTTGGCGACGAGGTCGGTGAACGGACACCACAAGGGCGAGTGAACGATGGCTACCCAGGGCAAGCTTGAAGAATTTGATGGAACAGCGTGGCCGTCTTGGGCAGAGCGACTTGGATTCTACTGCGAAGCAAACGGAGTGCTGGAGCCTACAAAGAAGAGGGCTTTACTGCTGACCCTTTGCGGAGCAAAAACCTACGAAGTTGTACGAGCGCTCGTGGCACCAAAGACTCCTGGTGAGGTCGGTTTCGACGAGCTCATGGCGACATTGAAGAAACACTACGACCCGCGGCCGTCGGAGCTTTTCAGCAGGACGAGATTTCAGCGAAGGGACCAGCAGGTGGGGGAGTCGATATCGAGCTATGTCGCAGCTTTAAAGAAGCTTTCTGCCGACTGCAATTTCGGAGTTCTGACGGCAACCCCAGCGGCGGTCACAGCTAGCACCAGCACCGCAGGTTCCGCAGGCGAAGCACGATCTCCTGCTCGACAGCCAGAGCTGAACCCAACGTTGCTGCCTCTCGAGGTAATGTTGAGAGATCGTTTTGTGTGCGGCCTGCGCGACGAACATTTACAACAGCGACTGTTTGCAGAGGTAAACCTGACTTTTCAGAAGGCGCACGACATGGCGCTGCGGACAGAGAGCGCCGCACAGCATCAAAAGGACTTGAAAGCAGAGAAGTCCGAAATTCACGAAATCCGGAAAGAGAAGACAACACTTAAAAAAAGAGACATTAAGGAAAGGAGAACATCCGAATCGACCAGATGTTACAGGTGCCAGGAAAAGCATTCAGCTGCTTCCTGCAGATTCCGCAACGCGCGATGTAACTTCTGTCACAAAACGGGCCACATTGAAAAGGCTTGCTTCGCGAGGACAGGACTCAAGAAATACCCGCACTCCACACATATCATCGAAAAAGAAGATCATGCATATGAAACCGAGGATGATTCCCTTGGAACTTCGGCAGATCTATACGAGCTTAATGCTGTGCGAGCATCAAGTACATCACCCAAGTTCATGATCAAGCTTAAGATTGAAAATCGAGTCATGGATTTCGAGGTGGACTCGGGAGCGGCCTGCACCATCATCAGCGAGGAAACATATCGTCAGATGTGGCCAAAACACCCTCCGAGGCTAGACCAAGAAGATGTGACCCTACACACCTGGTCAGGCGAAGGAGTGGAAGTGCTCGGCACAGCCGATGTCCAGGTACGACACAAGTCCAAGGACTACGTACTACCTCTGTTAGTGACGCGCGGAAGGGGCTGCAACCTGCTAGGAAGGAACTGGTTCAACGCACTAAGAATCCGAGTGAGCGGAATACACCACGTGGACGCCAACGACAACGTTGCAAGGGTTCTAAGCACACACGACAAGGTCTTCGACTGCAACATCACCGGACACAATGGCCCGCCTGTGCACCTGGAGTTGAAAGAAGATGCCAAGCCACATTTTCTCAAGGCACGACCGGTGCCGTTCGCGATGCGGACAGCAGTGGAGGCCGAAATTCAGATGCTCCAAAATCAGGGCATCATCGAACCAACTCAACACTCGGAGTGGGCCACGCCAGTCGTAGTCGTTCGGAAGAAAGATGGCACTATCAGATTGTGTGGAGATTACCGTAGCACGGTCAATAAAGAAGCAAGGACAGCGGTGTACCCAATGCCTACGATTTCCGAGATACTAGCGAACCTCCAGGGCGGGTCAGTGTTTTCAACTCTGGATCTCACTCAGGCCTATCAGCAACTGAGCCTGACTGCTGAGACTGCAAACGTGTTGACCATCAACACCACAAAGGGACTTTTTAGGGTCAAGAGGATGCCTTTTGGTATTTCCGCAGCTCCGGCGATTTTTCAACGATTTATGGAGACAGTGCTAGCAGGAATTCCTGGAATCGGAATATACTTAGACGACGTAATTATCAGTGGATCAACACCATCGCAACATCTGGAAAGACTCAATACGGTACTATCACGACTTTCCCAAGCAGGCCTTCGTCTCAAAAGGGAAAAGTGTCGTTTCGCAGTGGATCGAGTGCGGTACCTCGGACACATCATTGATGCGGCAGGCATTCATGCTACCGACGACAAGCTCAAAGCCATCAAGGAGATGCCTGAGCCAACGAATCGCACAACTTTGCAGTCGTTTCTCGGCCTGTTGGCATTCTATGACCGATTTACAGCAAATCGGGCAACCATTGCAAAGGAGCTCTACGCTCTCCTCGAAAAAGACGCTCCCTGGAAATGGGACAAAAGGCACCGGGAAGCTTTTCAGCAATTGAAAGAAGCCATTACCCAGGAAACGGTGTTAGCACATTATGACGAGAAGAAAGGCTTGGTGGTATCATGCGACGCGTCACCGTATGGCGTTGGAGCGGTTTTAGCGCAGCTAGACAAAGACGGAAACGAAGCTCCCATCATGTTTACCTCGAGAACATTGGGAGAAGCGGAAAAGAACTATTCGCAATTGGATCGAGAAGGACTGGCGATTGTGTTTGCCATGCAACGTTTCCACCGATATCTTGCCGGACGTCACGTGACAGTAACCACCGACCATCAGCCTTTGCTTGGGATTATGGGTCCGAAAGCTCCAGTGCCGGCGGTGCTCTCACCGCGCATGACACGATGGTGTGTGAAATTAGCTGCATACGACTACGAACTCGTCTACAGAGCAGGAAGACACAACCAAAACGCAGACGCGTTGAGCAGACTACCATTAAGAGAAAGTGAAGATGAACCGCGACCACCAGGGGACGTTCTTATGCTGGAAGCATTGACTAAGCCTCCCATGACAGCTAAAGACCTTGCAGACCAGACTGCTGTGGACCCCACGCTTTCTGAAGTTCTACAAGCAGTCAAGAGTGGAGAGGTCAAGAAGCTAGCTGGCGAGCGTTTCACAGCCTACAAAATGAAGTCCACGGAACTATCGATACACCGAGGTTGCCTGATCTGGGGATCGCGCATCGTAATTCCCACTTCTATGAGACCAGAGGCGTTAGCCCTGGTACATGCAGGACACAGGGGAGTGGTCGCCATGAAGGCTTGCGCCCGAAGTTACCTCTGGTGGCCGGGGATCGACAAGGAGATTGAGGCCTGTGTGGCCCAGTGCGACACGTGTCAGCGACACCAGAAGGCGATACCCAAAGGAAGCAGCCCAACATGGGAAAGACCGTCGACTCCGTGGGACACCCTTCATGTAGACTTTGCGGGACCGGTGGACGGAAAAGTGTTCCTGGTCATTGTGGATGCGTTCACTAAATGGCTTGAAGTACGTGCTATTTCGAGTATGACCTCAGCATCCGTTATCTGCGAGTTACGCAACGTTTTTGCGACGTTTGGTGTACCACGAAAAGTGGTATCGGATAATGGGTCGGCTTTTGTTTCCAATGAGATAAAGACATTTTACCGCTTAAATGGAGTTTTGGCGGTCACAAGTGCGCCGTACCACCCCGCAACAAACGGTCAAGCGGAACGGATGGTGCAGCAGCTGAAGCAGGCGCTTGCTAAAAGAGAAAGGGAGGAAGTTAAGTGTTTTCTACCACGGTTCCTCTACAAGCAACATACCACAGTGCACACGGCGACAGGCAAGACACCAGCGTGGATGATGTTTGGACGAGAGTTGCCATCTCCACTTGAGAGACTGATACGCGTACCCAAGGACGAGGTACAAGCGACAACCGAAAATCCACGTCAGTTTATGGTAGGACAATCCGTATGGGTTCTGAAGTTCCCAAGTGGACGAACTTGGATGTCAGGGGTCATCACAGAGCGCCTAGGTTCGCGGTCATGGATAATCCAGACAGAAGACGGACAAGTTCGACGGCACATGGACCACATACGACCAAGGCTATTAGCTGCACGTCGGTCAAGTGATACACCCTCAGCAGCCTGGGGCTTGGACGTTCATGCCGAAGAGGTACCAGCTGACGCGATAAGTGCAGAAGGTCACGAAGTGTCCGAACCTGTGGCTATGCCCATCCGGGCAGAAACACGGGAGCGAAGACCGCCCACAAGATACGGGATCACAGCCAAGTGAGGGGAAGATGTGATGTATCTGCTTATGCTATAGCAGATGGCGGGACATGTTGGGAAGCGCGCGGTCCCCGCGTGCTGAGAGCGCGCGGTTTGAAAGAGCACGGGTCTCGGTCAGTCGGGAGCCATGATTAAAACGAACGAGTCGAGTGACTAACGGCTGCAACTGGGTCTTACTCGCGATACATTACAATACCTTATTGCAACTAACGGGCAAGCAGAACAGATGGTGTGCGGAACGAAGACAGCCCTCTTGAAGCTTACGGAAGAAGCAGTTCAGTGAAGAATCGCTAGGTTCTTGTTCAAGCAGCACGCGAGGGTCTCATCTTACACGGTAAAAACACCCGCCAAAGAATGTTCGGCGGACGAAGAGCCACACCCCTCGATCTCATGATACTACGGCCTACGAACGAAGACCGAGAGATTCCCAGATCGGGAGAAATGACAGTTTATTCGGTCGGACAACTCGTCTACGTGTGGAATTTCAGCAGAAGTCGGGCCTTCCATGTAAAACTTGAGTAGAAAAGGCTCTATGTTGGTTGACCAGAAGGTGTCATCCCTCTGAATACGTTAGATATCAATGCCCATGAGTGTAAATATAACGAAATCACAAAACCTTTTTTGTGTATTGTGTAACTGCCCTTGTATTTGGTAGCAGAAGCTATGGTGGTGATTTGGACCTTTCACACCATGCTCCTTTTTCTCATTTTTCGCCTCATACTTCTTTGCGGTTTCAGTAGGCCTCAAGAATCTTTTGGAACGGGGACACTTTACGTCAACGAGGCCATTTATTCCAAGTAGTCAATCAGGGAATGCTGCTAGAAATCCGTCCTTGATATTAACGAATAAGCCGCACTTCTGCACAGTGCAGTTTTCCTGTGCCACGTACAGTTGGAAAGCAGCATCCTCATTGATTCTACCATATTCTGTTGCGGGTGAAGAAAGGTCTTTGGGTACACGATTCTTGAAACAAGTCTGGCACTGTACGTTGTGGTTCAACAACCACTAATGTCGTCGTCCTTATAGAGTCTCATCATTTAATCATTACCCCGTCACCTCATATTGCTCTTCATCAACAGTAAGTACAATAGGGTACCGCCATATCACAATCCAAGAATTGAAAAATTGAGTCGTTCAGTCCTTCAATATGTGTATTATTTATATAATGTTATTACGTTACGTTACCTCGACACGATTGACGTCCATCGTCGATCTTCAAATACTTATACCTGTATATAAGTTAGACCCACAAGGGGGGGATCGGTGGCCGAGGGCATGGTCTAGCGCACACCAGCTCGGAGCACGTGGAGCGAAATCTCGCGCTACAGAACCAACCCCGCCCCTGCCCGTTTCAATCTGGAAGAGCATCGTACCGGCGTGCGGTCGTGTATCACTACTGCGTGGTGCACGTTAAAGACCCCAGGTTTGCGTTTGTAGCGCACTGGCTAAATTGCTCATCTACAGCTGAGACACCAGACGCCACTAGGGCAGGCTAACTTCCGGCTGTATAAACATACACACAACAGTTTGCAATTAGACGCACAATCACAAAGAACACAGTAAATTAGCTACGCTTCAGAGTAACGTCATTTGGCCATAATGTGGCTTAAAATCATGGTTGCCAGTTATCTGAAGTTTTATCTAAAATCACAGGAAACGCTTTTCCGTCCTCCACAAATGTTTAAACAACCCACGACAAAGCATAGCAATATTGCATCAGCTTCCTAGCACCGCATCTAATGCTGAGGAAGTCGCACTTTTGGATCATGACGATCGGCAGTTGCGTTTGCTCTGCACAAGACCCAAAATGGCGGCGCCCAAAACAATTTTGGGGAACGGAGTGCCGATACTTTAAGCGCAGCTCATTTAGTGACTCTAGGCATGAAGTGAACTCGGGTGTATTCTTTTCCTCTTCATCTTTATTGTTTATTGATTTCAATCTTATCGAATAATGAACACATTATATCACGCTACGCTTGTGTAATTATTTGTCTTAGATTTATTAACCTGACCCAGTACTTAAACCATTCATTTATCGATAGTAAATCTTCCAATATATTTTCTAAATGTGAAGGTAAAAGACACGGAGATTGATGATGATACAGACGCCAACGCCGCCCTCGAATATTTTTTGAACATTACAAATCATCAGTTTCGTCTGCCATCCGCCAGGTAGCGCAACAAAACACCCAAACAGTTTTTAATTGTTTTAAAATTAGCTAAGCTCTACACCTATCAAGAAACAAAAGCAAGATCATTGTGAATAACTAATACATCGCAACGTATATCTATTCCAAACAATAAATGTTATTAGATGCCAATAAATCTGTTTGATGTCCAAAAAAGGTATGCGTCAAAAACAGGTAAGTTTGAAGGGCTCCTGGAGCGTTATGACTTTGAAAATGAAAAAAAGCCATCGTCCACCTCTAGGGCAACCATTGTAGTTCTAAATGTTATAAAAAGATTTTATCATAATTTAATTATTTCCTCAGCGGCATTTGAAGTACCGTGACTCGAAGCACAAAAAAGTGCAACGTTTGATATAAAATATCTAAACAAAAAAAATTTTACACAACATTAAATGTTTTTCTGCATATTAACAATTATAAGCACTACATCTCTAGCTAATTTCATTGCCCTAGCGTTTGTCATTAAAAACATATTTGTGCTGAAAAATGTCAATTTTAGGGCAATATTTGGAGAGATAAAAAACAAACAAAGTAGTGCAAATACCAAAAAAGTATATCGTTACATTCTGCTCCGACATCATCTTTACAAAACTGTTCTATTGGAACCGTGTTATCTTTAATGAATCGTTCATAATATATGAACCAGCGGAGCAAGTGAGGGTCCGCGCCATCATATTCGCAACGCTACAAATGCGCATAACAGTATAGACAATACATACATAATATCAAATGAGAGGATTGCATTGCCTTTCGAATGACATCAGTCCCACAAAACAGTATTTAAAAAAGATGAGTGATGACCTGCCAAAAAGTACCTCAACTGCCACATTCAGTGGGACCGTGGCCTCAAACTGTAATCACAAGCATCCGACTAAAATTACTTATCCAAGCACATCAACCCAAACAAAGACTCACCACATTTCCTACGCAGCTCTGAAGGCAACCTCTTCCTTAACAAGATGGCGCGCGTTTTCCGCTGCATCCTTTGTTCTCTCCCAGCGGGCAAACCGGTAAACACCGTTAGCACGAGAAAAGCGGGAAAGGTGAGATGGGTGAAAGGCGTTGTCAAGGCTGAGCCCACACTCCTTCTCAACTCGAACGAGGGTGAGAGAGGGCTGACGTTTCTGCCGCAAATCAAAGAGCGCGTGATCTGCATCAACGAGTGTAGAACCAAGCTAAAGAGCAGGACCGTTGGCCTGACACTTGCCGGTCGTTTATATGTCACTTGTGGCCAAGCAGAAAGCGGAGAGTCGGTGTCCGGTCAATTGCCAGTCATGATTTTATCCCTGGCGGCCAAGCTAGGCAAAAGCGCCGTTGGCCAGGCACTTGCCGGTTGTTTATATGTCACGTGTGGCCAAGCAGAAAACCGACAGACAGCCATGATTTTGTCTCTGGCGGTCAAGCTAAGAAACAGCACCGTTGGACAAACACTTGTCGGCCGTTTATATATCACCTGAGGCCAATCAGAAAACGGAGAGTCGGTGTACGGTCACTGGCCATCCATGATTTTGTCTCTGGCGGCCAAGCTGAAAACGGATAGTCGGTAACCGAACACTTGCCGGCCATGTTTTTGCCTCCGTTGGCCAACAACTTGCCGGTGGCCAGGCTGACCAGACAGTAGCCAACCTTTGGCCGATCGGAGGACACACGTTTGGTGCTGCTTGGGTTCGAGGTGCCAAAGATAGGTTGTTCTCTTTTCCGCCACAGGAGGGCCAAATAAGTGTCAAATCTGCCATAGAAAACCCAGAGGCCTGCCGAAGTTTGGCAATTTTCTGGTGCGCCACAAAAAATGCACTTTCTTGCTCTCCAGAAACAAATAATATTAAATTATCGTTCGAAACATGATTGCAAGATGTCATCATCTCTGCTTCCAAAAGCACGGCGATATTTGGCAGTGTTGTGCCAGTATCGGCCGAACATCGGTTCCAATATCGGCCAAATGTCCAATTTTGCACCACCTCTTGATATCCGGTACGTATTGGCATACCGGTGTTTCGCAACCTGCTTAGTGTTGGCGCAATATTGCCGCGTTCATAATCGAGAACATGCGATTCTCCGTTCGTCTAGAAGATTCGCGTATACTCTTACCTCGAGCTTAAAAGATAAGGAGGCCAGAATGACCTTGCCTTGTCAGTCTCGCCCTAGTCCTTTTCCGAACATTTTAAATAGAAACATTTGAGATCACGAGCATAGTATACTCCGTTTCACATTACGATGGACCGCGATAAACGCTACGAACCATCGAAGCCAATCCAATGCCTTGTGAGTGCCACGTGACCTTCGAGATGTGCGCAACACGCCGCGCGGGGCGCGTAGTCAGATGATAAATTCACTGCACGAGATTGGTTGGGATGGCTGGTAACGCCTGCTGCGGTTCAGCATAAGGTGAAACAGAGTATAGTAAAGAGCCGTGCGCCGTATTGCCGATTCATTCACTGATTCTCTCTCGCGATAGCCAGCTGTTACAACGACGCACTGTCGCTCGCTGCTGCCGCCCTCAATGCTCGCTGCACCTTTCTCGACGTGTGTCTTTTTAAAGCGCAGTTAGTAAGGCACGACGTTTTGGTCGCCACGGGCTGCCGACCAAAACCAGTTTTCGCCTTCTGCGGCCCGCCGTACAGCGCCACCAAGCACCGGTCCTTGTGCGGTTCAGGGCGCGCCACTTCTCGCCGTAGGAGAGAGGAGCCAATGGGAGGTAGGCGTAGATAGTGACGTTGCGATGTCATGGCAACGAGCAAGCCGGTTCTCCGCGCGTCTTTCACGTTCCGAGGGAACGTAGCGTTGTATCATTTCGCCTGCTATTCCTATTTCCCCCAATGCCTTTCCCAACGGAGCGGTTCCTCGAAACTGTGCGACTGTTTCCCTTTTTATATGACAAGGCGCAGCCAGATTACCTAGATAAGGACGCCAAGAACAACCGCTGGGAAATTATAGGAGAGGAATTCGGAATTACAAGTGAGTTTCTCCGTGGCATTTGCTGCATGTCTTCTGTGTTGTGACGGATGTCGTGTTGATTTGGTGACACTCTCGAAAGTAGCCTTCATCTCTGGCGTGCCGTCGTGGCAGCAAAGCAGTGACCTGTCCTTTGGTGTTTTGATAGAGCCAACTTGGCCAGACCCAAAACCTGCGCCTCCTTCCCTTCAAAGCGCGGCGACATCGCAAGATCAACGAGCAGGCTACGATAATCACATTCACGCTGATCACAAGGTCATCATGGACACCTACCATGTAGGCAGCGAGTGCGGTTTCGATGCTGATATATGCGAAAGATGACAGCCGAAACGGAAGAATCTAGCGAAGAGCAAACGACGAAAGAGCAAAAAATCCGACGGGAGGCGCGCGCGCGATCGCGAGAGCCAGTGCTGTAACGTGAAGCCCGCAAAACGGAGGCCAATGATTCACTGATTCTCTCTCGCGATAGCCAACTGTTGCGCCGACGCTCCTTCGCTTGCTGCTGCCGCCGTCGACGATCGCTGCTGCTTTCTCAATGTGTGTCTTTTTCGTTCCTGGCACAAGTTTGCCCCCATTAAATATTTAGTTTGTTTTGCTTTCTCCTGCCTCATCGTCTGTCAATCATGACAATAGCATGCAAATAATACAGAGAAAAACGAAATTGTTTTGACTGCTCGCAGAAGTTTATTAAACAACTATGATTAGACACAGCTTATTCTCGGCACATTAAAAAAAAAAAAACGATATTTCTGTAAAACGAAAAACAAAATATTGAGGACAATTAACACTGTTTTTATGCCACGCAAGACTCATAAATCAAACACGAACGACTGTGGAGATCGAAAAATGGAAGCAGGACTACATCAGAAGCATGCTTGCGTTGCACTTACTAATTGAAGTGCGATACCATGTAATCCGTGATAGATGCCGAATCCTACTCGGGCAGCGCAAAGCAACACAAACACAAGCTCAAGAAGCTCACTTAAGGTGCCCTTAAGCGCTCATTTAAAGGTGCCCTGCAATCATACCTAAGCGTCTACCTTTTTTGCGGTTTCTACGTCTCTTGGGGTTCGGGCAAGCCAGCGGGCACGGAGAGAGTAACTAAATATCAGTGCGTCATATTTTAACCGGACGACGCGGAAAGCTCCTCCACCTACGGGAGGGACCCGCGGTGCCAAAAGCGCGCGATATGTGAAGTCTTTGGTCCTGGTCTCACTACTGCTCAGAGCCGCTAAAAGCTTCTTTTTAGTCGAAATAAAAAATATAAGTGGCGCGAACCATTTCAATTATTTGTGAAAGTAGTTTTTGTTCAGTATTTCAGAGAAAAAAGAAACAAATGCAGTTTATAAAGTACTGAAACAAGAAATGACCAGTCGACATACACGCACCAAGTGGTGGAAAAGGCGCCGCATACTTGAAAGGGGTAGTGGGATCTGCCACCGACGAGCGGCGAGCGTAGAAAGGGTCCCGGATGTACGCGGCGGCGCTGCGGTCGTATACGGGCTCGAGGGTCCGACCGGTTCCGAGCGTTCCGAATGCCTTCGGCGGGCAGGTTTGGCTTGCGGTTTGGACGTTTGGCGGAATGGTAGCGCGAAGTGGCTCCCGTTCTGAACTGATCTTTACCCCGTGTTTGCTGTCGTTTGTGGCCATTGAAGTGTCATGCCGATTATTGTTTAATCGCGCAGCAAATGCAATGCGAGGCGCCCTGGCCGCCTGCTTCGTCCAGCCAATCCAGCACATGCTTTAGTGGCGCCCTCTCGAGCCGTCGTGAGCGCTCGCTGAGCTCCGTGAGCGCTCGCTGAGTTCACTACCCCTTCTCCATCTCACGGCCACTCAAGCCAGGACCAAGGACGTCATGAAGGAGGTTGTTGTTTGCTTGTTTTTGTGTTTTTAATTTGCCTATACCTTTTAAAATATAGTGAAATTAGAGAAACGTTTCATTAAGTTACTGTGTTCAGTGCACTCGGGTTAAATGCAAATTAAAAACCGAGTCGAAAATTCATAGCAGGGCCCCTTTAACGGAGGTCTCGCTGTCGCCGAAGAGCAGTTTCTTATCGAAGCGAGTCAAACAAACACAGCACAACAATTCCATGCACTACGACGAAGAAAACGGCCATTACCGAAAAGTTGGCACGAATGTATTCCGTCTGTGTACGACGAAAAACCACGACCGCGACCACACAAAGCTGCAGAACACTGACTGGCGCCTTCCAAAAACCGGGCCTACGTGGCTCCCTACCCATTTCCATAACTTGACAAACTGCGAAGACTACGGCCCTAGGGATCATATTATCGCGTCAGAGCGAGTCACGTGACAACTTTTCGTCCAAGCCTTTTTGTCCTACGCGTCCTACGGAGCAAGGGCACGCGTTTCGCTCCACCCCTCTGATTTGCTTAAAGCGGCCGCCGCGCTCGTTCACAGTCACACGAAGACACAAAAGAAGGTGGAGAGGTACCTAAGCGCGGGTACAATAATCCGCCGCTATTTGAGTTTACGAAATTAACGTTGTCATGTCCAGCTGCGGCAAAACATTCGGCTCACCTTTGCACTGGAGAAATAGAGATACGCAAAAAGTAAAATAAAAATTTGCGAGAAGAATAAAACTTCATTTTTATTTAATCAACTTGCAGACCACCGGTGTACCACCAATGCTTCATCGCTCATCTACCTGCGAATACAAGTAAACCATCGCCTAGGAGACCTCCCCAGACTACTTTACTCTGCAATTGGTTAGAGAATCGAGGTCACAAGATGACAGATGCGAAAGGCTCTGCTACGCTCCGACGTCGAGCGTAGCAAACGCGGCGTAGCGCAGCGCACACAGATGCTGATTGGTCGCGGATGATGATTTCCTGCTCGCCGACCAATGGAAGGCGGATGTTATGCGCTACGCTGCGTTCGCTGAGCTCATCATCGGAGTATAACACAGCCTTGACCGTACTACCAGACAGTGAAGCCTAACTCTGATACTTGCTTGGTGATTTGGCACGAAGACGCCAGATGACCACCAAATGTTCGCACAAGAAGCCCTACTTTTGCGCTTGTTAGACGATTTAGGCCCAGAAATGCAAAAAAAGCTGAACTATCTGGAAATTAAGCCTAACTTCGGCACTTATTTGACGATTTGGGCCCAAAGATGCCAGATGGTTGCCGAACTTCCATGCGGTAAGTCTAACTCTGGCACTTGTTTGGCGACTGTGGCCCATACCTAGGGTGACCACCCGTCCTGCGACTGGCGGGACTGTCCCGCATTAAGAGCTCGTGTCCCGCGTCCCGCGAGAAATTCCCAAATCTTCGAAATGTCCCGCGTTTCACACTGTCGTGAAATTCACTCCGCAACTCACGGTGCTCCCGAACAACAGGTCACGGGCAAGCGTGGAGGTTGCTGGTAATCGTGTGAATTGCAATGGTACGCCATTTGCTATCCAAGCGTTGCGGGAAGCGGCCGTCGTTCTTGCAGGAGAACCGACGTGCATGCTCCGTTGTGCCTCTCCCCTTGGTGGCAAAATATTGCAAGAAAAATTGCTCGACAAAAGTTGAAATATAACATATTTTAATTATTTTCAGATCGCTGTGTCAATGCAGAAGGGTTGCTGTGGATTTGTTTAGTGAAGACAGCCACACAAGGCAAAAAGCCTGCAACTCACAACAGTCGAAAAAGAAAATTATGTTAAAATTTTGAGTAGGATCATGTTGATAAATGTAAGCGTTGACGGGAAGCAATAACCCGAAAAAGATTTACTTTTTTATTTACATTTGATGTATTGAGTTCTGCTACATTTGATTTTTATGTTTTCAACTTCGATACATTTAATAACATATTTGGCATAAAAAATAAGTATATCACTAGGAGTGAAAATTAAATGAGCTTAGTTGCTGCCATACATAAGCAGGTGTATAAAAAGCACAAGATGTAAAATGCGTCAACAGAGCCTTGGTTCGTGGTGTGCGTGCTAATAAATTTCCAACCCCCCCCCCCCCTGCCCCACATGTCCCGCATTTCGCTAGCAGGAAGGTAGTCACCCTACCCATATCTGCCAGATGACAGCCGAACCATCACTAAATGAAGCCTAACTATGGCACTCGCTTGGCGATTTTGGCCCAAAGGGGCCAAATGATAGCCGAACTACCAGGAAGTGAAGTCAAACACTGGCGATTCTTTGGTGAATTAGGTCCAAAGTACCAAGACTTTTGCCAAAGAAGGTCAGATTTGGCTCTGCTTTGGATCATTTGGGCTCCTCAAGGCCCAAAACTCCTAGATAATAGCCAAATTTCGGCCCAAAGCTCTGGGCCATTGGGGAGCTTTCGACATATACAATAATATGTTATTGACTAGCACTCTTTCCAAAATAAAAAAGATAACCAGTCAATTAGGCCGTACTTGAGATGATGCAATCTGTTCTGGTGTCGACCCTCAAGACTTCATCAAGCAACATTGGTGGTCACCATTGGGCACGAAGTATGCTATTGGATCCGAGTCCTTACCGATCGATGCCGCAGCACTAGTGTCCAATGCATTCCCTGAGTGTGTGCCCCAAACAATGGCGGACTCCGATAATTGAAGCTGCAGCTGCTATATGGCGCACACTCTTGAAAGGGGTATATTTCAGGGTTGCAGACAAGCTGTCGGTGCCTGCAGTAGAAATTTCAGGGGCATAGTGTAAAAATCACTTGTATTCTCAATTTTATAATAGTGTTTGTTCTTGTGGTGGGAAACACTGGATCCCACCGCAGCCACCATGTCGTGGTCGAGACAGGGTAACGATGACAACTGGATTATTGCGTATGCCTTGTGGGCCGCCAGGATTGTGACGGCAATTGCATGACGGGTATCGTACGTTAACCATTTTTGGAGTCTTTTTGCTAGTGCTTGCCGTATGAGGAGCTGCGCACTGCGGTAAGCTCCAGTGTTGCCCACAACAGTTCTAAATTACAAAGAAAAAAAACTTAGTGACACATCTGTAGCATTGTATCAAATATAGATGTCTTAGGCTGACTTGACACGAAACAACATTTTGACATCACAAGGCAAACACAGTTTTTAAAGCTTTATTGTCTAAATCAACAAGCAGGTCCCACCGAAGAATTTGGGTTCATCGCTTCCAACTCGGCATGTTCTGAAGAGCAGCTGAAATCTTGTTACGTCCTGAAGTCGCAATAGCTGCAATTCCAGTCTCCCATGTTCACACGCAGCAAGCGCTGAAAGAGTGACATGCTACACTCTAAGAAAACGTTGGCCTCAAGGGACTAACGGCAGCATTTGGTCCTCTGAACTCCCAGTTGCTCCCCGAAAGTACCATCTGGTTCGAGCTAGGTACCGTACGCAAAAGCTGGGGACTAACTGCGCTGTACTGGGACTAACCGATAGGCGTGCGCGACCAGAAGCATCCATTAGTCCCCCTTAGACAGGGCGCATCTGTATGGTTTAGTCCCCGAAGGCAAACGGAATGTTCGCTAGGAAGACGGATGCTATTTCGGTTGTCTTGAGGATCGGCGATACTCAGCCCAGCACGGCTGAAAGTGTTGACAAAACTCGGACAGAACTGGCGAATTTGTTTAATGTGCCACGAACGTTAAGAGTAGAACTTCGCGCGTTGTGTAAATGCGAGTTAACGAATGTGTTGACTCGACTTCACCCAACTATCTCGTCAAAAATGACCTGTTGACATTTCACAAGTCCCATTCACGTAATTTGCCTTCCCGCAAAATATTAGCATTTATCCAAACGGAACACCTCGAAATACTAACACTTTTTTTCCTCTGAAATGAAACTTAACAGTTTGTAGAAGCCGCGCTTTAAACACCGGAGTCTCGCACTCAGAATAAAGGGTCACTTCAATCGCTAAAACTGAGTTACTGAGAACAAGTCGAGACTCGTCTTTGCGTCTCCCTGTGACCAACGTTTCTGGGTAGTCCAATGTCGAACTCAAAATGCGCAACGACACACTTGATGCACGGCACGTTCCACTCAAAAAGCACATTCAGGGGCAGTATCCAGACGCCTTCATGCCATCGTCGTCGCTGTTTCAGATAACATTCCAGATGAACAACGAAGAACGAACTGCGCCCGAAACGTCACCCATGGCAACACCCTCCTAATACAAAACAAATGCGAACTAAAAAAAAAGGCGAGAGAGAGAGAACAATAAAAAGCGTGTTCGGTTGTACGTCATCCGACCGGCGTGTTGAAAATGGCGACCTTCGCCCTATCCGTGTGTTGTGTGTTGTGGGAAGGAGGAAAGAGATTTTATTGCGCGCCCTTCCCCCTCCCACCAATCACCCCCCCCCCCCCCCCACCTTGCATTCTTTATGTAATCCTCGCTCACGTGGGGGATTGCGCAGATGGGGAGATAGGGTCCGTTGGGAAAATGGGAAGGGGTCTTTGTTTTAAAAGAACCTGTTTTTATTCAGTTGAAAGTTTAAACACAACTTTTCTTGGCAACGCAGTGGAAGGTACAGGCCCGCGTTCCCTCTCCCATTTATAGTGTACGCAGGCTCTCCACCTCTCCCCATTTCCAGGGAGAGGAGAGCCCGCGCACACTCAGAATGAGAGAGGGGACGCAGGCTTGTACCTTCCACTGCATTGCCAAGAAACGTTGCCGCGGAGTATACACGTTTGCAAGTCCGGTCTCAGGACGCCGCCATCTTCCTCAGTGGGGTGCGCCCTTGGGCGCGGCCATAATCCGATTACGACACCTTAGCTAGGCTTTGTAATCGCATTATGACTCGTCCAAGCGCACCACAGCCAGGCAAGATGGCAGCGCCCTGAAGCCGGACTTGCAAACGTCTATAGTTGCCGTTTTTTCTCCTTTGTCGTCTCCGATCATTGCGGGATCCGGTTTGGATTCTCGGTGCTGCAGCACTGCACTTGATCTGTTCTGAAGTCACAAGTCAAGGGAACTCGATTAAGGTATGTCGAAGTACTTCTGTTTATGGTGTATCCATTACTGCGGCTTCAGAAACTGTTTTATTTTGAGCGCGTTCTTTAGCTTGCAAAGCGCGCGTCCTGCTCTATCCTTTCTGGCACCATGGTTGTTGATTTTGTTATGCAGCACAGGGACCTCATATTCAATCGTATCGAGCGAAACGCCAGTTCTACCGATGGCTTATTTTTTTGTGTTTTGCAGACCCTGGCAGGATCGCTTGACCACAAAGGCCTGTCCACACATGCAGCGGAGCGCTACAATCATAGCGCTGACCTTGCGCTAAGCGCGTGCTGACGGGAGCGGTCACCAGCTTTGTATCGTACCGTCAAAACTGTTGCTCATGGCGGACGAAAAGTAGCTCACGACACGTGAGCAAAGCTACATCAGCGCTTCGCTGCATCTGAGAACCGGCATTAATGAAGACATTTATTCGATCGTACAGTAGACTTCCGCGTTGATGGCGGGAGCTCGTGCCGTCACTTTGAAGCATAGTTTGAGCACGCACACGCTGGGTCTGTAATTCGCAGCGAACGGTCTACTAAAAATCTAATAATAGAGAGTTTTAGGGAACCGGAACAAAATACGATCGATAAACAAAAACGATCGATACCTTGGATCGGGCGAGTCGACCGATCGTGTGCCTCGAAACGGCTTTGGGGGAACCGTATTTGCAGACGAGAGCAGACGATCGGTACAGGTCGCGCCCCCTGGCAACGGAAACCTGCATCGGCCTCATCGAAAAAAGCAAATTTGCGTGTGTTTGTACAAATCGCAGAAACTGAAGCAAATAAAAATCTCATCCTAAAAATATAGAGAACCTAAAACAATGTATACCTACTTATAGTTCGTCTCGTTTTTTTACTGGAATGAATGCGCTTCCGTAATACAAAACCTGGCGCTCCATGGCGTGTCGCCACTGGCGCTGCGAAGTTCTAAAATGTTCGTCTGCTAAAGAAGCAGACGAGCTTTCCGACAACAAAGACGCTCCATCTTTTTGACGATGACTTGGAGTTGGCTCTATTCGGAGAAAACAATTTACAAAACGTTCTTTTCTACGACTGTCTGCGCACTAAGAGAAGGTGCTTCTTGGCGGCAAGGCATGGGACGTTCAACTTAGCGTCGATAGACGAGGAGGACGTCGTACGGCTGTTCAGGTTCACAAAGGAGGATCTGCTTCATCTCCGATCGGCGCTGCGCATCCCGGAGACGTTGACAACCAACGGCTGAATCTAGGTGTCAGGGGCTCGATTGCCACCGTATCTTTTTTTTTTTTTTTTTTTTTTTTTTTTTTAGTTTACTTGGTTCATATCTTCGGAAAATAAAATAGTTCCTCGATCGTACGTGGTAACTTGTTTTGTAAGTCATACGTTCTCAGTGGGCAAGCTTTGGTGTTTTACGTCAACCAAATATGATGTTTACTTCAACCACGTCCTGATATGCTGAAAAGTCGCCGACAGCAAACTCGATTTGAGACACAAATAAGAACACGCTCGCGCGCGCTTATCCTCAACATTCGAAGTCGTCTGCCAGCGATCCTGTGTCTTTCCCTCGAGGCCCACTGCAGGGTCGAGTATTAAGAAAGTTATGGACAAATAAAAATAGGAATATTAAATCGCGAAGAAAATACAAAATTAACAAAAACATACTCGCTTTCTCAAGTTAAGGCGGTCATTTTTCAGGTACAAAGTTACGAGGAGGTCAATCCGTTCCTTCGCTCCTCGCAACGAGAAGTTCTTTTTCGACTTAAGGACGTCATTCCAAAGGGCCGGAGTAAAAAAAGGATTAGGGCCTAACACCTCCCGAAGTAGGAAGATATCATCTTCCGCTGAAACCCGCTTGCGAGGACGAGGCGGAGGGACGGAGGTAGATACGGCGCTCATGTTGCTCTCTTAAGCGCCGTTCACACTCTTGCGACCGAGTAAGACCGAGAGAGACCAGACCGGTTTTTAAGCCTTTTGCGACTTCTTAGGACCGGATGCACTGCAGCGGAGCTGGTCCTAAGAGATCGCAAGAGGCTTAAAAACCGATCTGGTCTCTCTCGGTCTCACTCGGTCGCAAGAGTGTGAACGGGCCTTTACGGTAAAGATAGCAGACGATCACGGTCGGACGCCCGCGAACCGATCGTTGTGCCGTGTACGGTACTACCACGGAAAAAAAAAAAAAAATTAATAAAGGAAAACCTGTAACTTTACTGCTGTGCATTTATTAAAACTATCACCCAATATTTAAAGGGCTCGTTTTATAGAATATATGTGATTAGCATTAGAACACAAATTTTTAATTCATGCAAAATGTTTAAACTAAAAAGTATCCAGATCCTTGATCCAGAAGGCTGTTGCTCACTCTGTTGACACTACAGATAACCCTCAGTCATAAAGCAGCTGTAAAAACGGGTGATAAGAGCTCGAAATGCACATCCCAACGTTTGTATGAAAAAAAAAAAGAAAAAAACTTACAATATGAAAAAAACTTAAAATATGAAAAAAAACTTACAATATGAAAAAAACTTAAAATATGAAAAAAACTTACAATATGAAAAAAATTAAAATATAAAAAAAAACTTAAAATATAAAAAAAAACTTAAAAATATAAAAAACATAAGAATATAAAAAACTTAAAATAAAAAAAACGTAAAATATAAAAAACCTAAAAATATAAAAACTTAAATATAAAAATTAAAATATAAAAAACTTAAAATATGAAAAACTTAAAATATGAAAAACTTAAAATATAAAAAACTTAAAATATAAAAAGCTTATAATATAAAAAACTTCAAATATAAAAAACTTAAAATATAAGAAAAACTTAAAAATAAAATCAAATTAAAATATGAAGAAAAAAAAAGGGGGTGGGCCTGCTGGATTCGAACTCGACACTACCGCACCCCTACGAGCTCACGAAATGGACGCTCTAATCCACTGCACCACTGAGCAGACGAGTTTGCTGCTGCTAAAGATTAATTTATTTCTATCGAGGATGTCTTATTGCGTTTCGATCTGTATTCTCTTTTTTATTTGCTGATTCCAACTTTATGCACTTGCTGTCACATATGGCGCTCCTGCTAGGTACTACCACAAGTTATTTTATTCCTGTTTGAAGCCACGGCACGCTCTCTCCGCCAGCGAAATAGCCGTTTTGCTAACCAAGCGAGACCGTCCATGTCGGCCATTGGTCGTGCCGGTCGTGCCTTACGGTTCGAGCAGCGCATTACGGTAAGATCGCGGAACACAAGCGCATGCGCACTTCGTACCGGAGGGCCCATCGTACCGTATCGGATGTGCAAAAACGGTTCCCTAAAACTCTCTAATGCGCTAGTCTGCGGTCAACAGATCGCATGTTGGATGTGAACCATTGTAGCACTTATGCAGCCTATTTGTTATTTTATTCTGCGTGTGTTATATCTCATACTTTCGTCGAGCGATCGGGTATTTCACGCTGCCCTGCTGTTACTAATAATCCAAATTTCTCGCAAACAGGCAAGAAGCTGCCGGTGCCCCAATAAACGGTGCTGGGACCACGACCGGTTTGGACAGACGTCCCAGTGTCCAAGCCATCGTCGACGCAAGTGCACTCTTTGGAATTTGGCCTTATCGTGGATTCTACCGCCCAGGAACTTCGACTTCAGTCATCCTTGAATGCGATGTGTATCTACGAGGCAATAAAGCTACGTTTAACCTGAACTGCACAATTTCGTTTCGGAGATTTGTGGCTCGGGACCAAATGTAAAGGATAAACATTTAGTCCCGGGAGTCTAAATCCAAGGGCGCAACGTTTAGACCCAGGGGGTTAAGAGCAAGGGCCTAACAGTTGGTCGTCGGGGTTCATTTAAAATGGTGTAACAGTTAGTCCCAGGGGTCCAAGTGCAAGGGCCTAACAGTTCGTCCTCGGGTTTAAATTGAAACGGTGTAACAGTTGGTCCCAGGAGACCAAGTGCAAAGGCCTAACAGTTGGTCCTCGAGGTGCGATTGAAACGGTATAACATTTGATTCCATCGGAGGAACTGCGAGAGACTAATGGAGGGGTGCAACTGTTACTCCCCCTCCCCTTAGTCCCCGAGGGGACTAATGGTTGTGGCAACGCACTTGCTCCCCTTGGGGACTAAGTCGCGCTCCCCATTTTTTTAGAGTGTATACTCCGTTTCATACTCGTACAACGCTATCAAAGCTGCTGGCGCGAGCATGGGGCTTGATCTTCTTGACGCATCTGCACGCGTTCTCACGCAAATGAAACCACAGATAAAGCTACGCGCTTGAGCCATTAGCTTTACAGCGTTGCACTCTAAGTGTGAAACGGAGTATACTTTCTGCCATGGTCACCTTCAAGAATATAATGCTTTGATGTTGCACAGACCCAAGCGTTTGGAGTAATAACATGCGACTATGCCTATGTCTTTTGCTGATGCCGCTAATATCAAATTGCAGAACAATAAAAATTTAAAAAATTCGCCGTCAATGAACATCCTAATTCCTCAGAAAATCGTGTGAAAATAGACCATGTATTATTTTTATTTTCTTCTAGCGGTCGCGCTAATTGCGTGCCGTGGGGGCGCCGAGCCTAATCGTCGTTTTATTTCACTGTAGGAATTTTAGGAACAGTCGGAACTAGGGAAAAGAGAAACCGCGAAAATACTCACTCAGGAGGAAGTCCTGCTAACTACGACGAATTTGAATCGTAGGGGCCCTTTTTTTGGTTTCTCCTTCCGGTCTCGAAGCGGGTAACCCTGGTACACGTGTTGTAACCGTTTGTCGGGTCTGCAGTCTTTCTGTCACCATTGACAACATGGTCTCCCCTTTATGTTTTTTTTTTATTTGTCATTTGATCCGGCCAGCTGATGCCGCCCTTCGCGGCCCGGCTCGCGAGCGTCAATTGCGCCCCCCCCCCCCGCCCCCCCCCCCTCCCCCCTCTCCTCTCGTTTGGAGGTTGTGGCGCGCTTTTTTTCCCCTTGTGGAGAGCTGTGGCCAGCTTTGAGGCGTGTTGTCTGCTGGCTGTATGATTTCGCAGGTCTGCTCCGTGTTCCCCCAACCTTCTTCACCAAGCCACTACGGCCGAGATGGCGCCGACCCCCGGGGCACCACGTCTTGGGGACGTCCCCGACTGGTCTCCGCTAAACGGCGGCAGTCGCTGGCTTTTCATTGCTGCCGCCTTCGTGACCCCTTCGGAACCCTCTGTTCCAGGCCAGGGAAGACGCCTGCGTCCCTTAACATCAGTGTGGTGCCGGTGTATCCTGCGCGCTGATGTGGCTGTAACTCTCAGACACTAGACTTTCCGATCCTTCTCGGCCTTGCGTGCAGCGTGGACGCAGGGCCGCTGGCACGCAGCACTTCATATGCACCTGCGTCACTCACTGCACACGCTCCCCAAATACACGCGACACCGAACACGCGTCTTCACCGTGTCCTCCGCGGGGGACACAGTGAAGACGCGTGTTTTCTGTCACGTGTATTTGGGGGGGGGGGGGGGGGGGGGCGTGCGCAGTAAGAGCGTAGTTATATTTTATTTTATGAGAGCAGGTGAGCCTCCATTACTTTTTCTTGGGACCCACCTATTCTTGGCATTCCTGCGGTCTCCCGTTCATCGATGGCCGTAATAACGGTCAAGGTTCGGAATGCTAGGCCTCCGCGTGCGCTTCGACCTGATTGGTGAAGTGTGGGAGAACACCCTGTGTGGGAGGGCCTTCCTCTTTCGCTCTCTCCCGGTGAAACGTCGTCTCTTCCCCTGCTCGTATCCTGCTCACGACCTACAGGCGAGGAGGTTTGGCATCGTCTTTTCCCGCTTTCTGGAAGAGGGAATCGTCCGGTGGCCGCGAAAGAATAGCAACTGCTTCGGTGGCCACCCCGATGCTTCCCTGATCATAGCTCTGCGGAACCAAATGGCTAACTGGTAAGGACCTTTTCTTACCTTCTCGGGGGGGGGGGGGGGGGGGGGGGATATCTTGGGAACGGGACATAGCTCAGCACTTTTAAGAGTGTTCAATAAACGCTCTTCGAACCTGTCCTTCCTCTGGTACGTGTCTCCACTTAGGCTTTATTTGAGAGAGTGTAACATGGTAACGATATTTGGCGGCGGCGGGGCTGATTAATCGAACCGACCTGCGGTACTGAAGCCCTAAACGTCGTTAAGATGGCCGCGGATATGTGGGAACCGTGCTACTAGGTTTGACGTCTCCTTTGAGATCGCACCACTGTTGAGATGACCCTTTGGTTCGTCTATCGGTACCTCTGTTAGTAGCTATGCACCCACAAGACTCATGACAGAGAGACAACCGCGAGGAGTCGTCCACGGCATGGATGTTGAAGATCCCGCTGAAGACATCCCAAAAGACGCGGACGCACATTACCATCAAATTGTACACGCGAGACCCAACGGAAAAAATGGCACATTTCCCTTAGGCTTCAAAGAAGATTTTCTACGCAAAATACGCTACAACGGTAGACTAGTAAGCGTATACGCGTAATGGCTTAAATCAGTCATTTGCCCAGCGCCACGCGCCAGGTCACAAGGCAATAACATACACACGTCAGCAAAGGTACAGAGCGCGACACTGTTAGCGCGAACAAGCGATCGCCGGTTTTTCCAGTTTTTCTCTTTGCAACCAAGGGATGTCATCCAAGTTATTATTGCTACGGAAAGAGCTCATTTAGTTCTATAATGTAAACGATAAAATTTCGTGCTCGCTAATACTATTTAGAAGTAAAATGCGAAAATGCGACGATGTCGTGTTCGCGCTAACAGTGTCGCGATGTGTACACAGACTGCGGTGAGGTATCCCTTGAATGACATTGGTGTCAAAACGCTGACTGCACCAGCTGCCACAAAGAAGACACGGCGCTTGACAAAGCCTGCCCTGTTAAGAGGATTGCAGACCCTAAACTGCAAAGAAGAGTAAAGGCCCCGCTTCGACAGAATCAACACAACGTCAAGTGCAAGAGAGAAGCCTCATGAACAAGTTCTCAGACCTTGATGACACAACCAACAAGGAAGTGTTTCCAGACAGCAAACTAGCTGAGGTACAATCTGCGCTGCAGAGACGTCAAGGGCAGCAAACTGCGCGCTAGTTGAAGTACCTCAAGGCACCATGGAGCGAGGAGGCCCCCAAAACTTTCTTCAGGCAAGTGAAGCAAACTCTGCGCAGGATTCAAAGAAACAAGCTAAGAAAAGATAAGAAGTACACAAAATCGAATTCTACCTAAATAAGAGGAGACACGAAATACCAAAAGTCAAAGAACACATCCAAAGACAAGAAGAGGAAGTTAGAGTGGCTATGTAACAAAACGTCACGCAGTAAAATCGCAGTACAACAATAAAGACGAGCCCAGAAAAACGATCAGCGAAATCAAAAAGAAGGAAAAAACGAACATCTGGTTTCCAATCAACATGCCTGCATGAGCCTCGCAGACGTATCTGCGACAATGACCCAATTACAGAAACAAATGTAAAATCTGCAAACGCAGTTCAAATTGCAGAGAGTGCAGTTTTAATACAAGCTGCGTTCCAGGCTCTACTCCACGCATATCCTAAATTTCGTAAAATGCAGTTTTTTTTTGGCAATTTATTTTACCTTTGTAGCCTCAACATTCTGAGTTTTTCGAATAAATTCTTATTGTCAAGAATTGTACTGGCGAGTGTTTTTCGGAATTTATCGGATTCATCTGAAAACAAATAACCCTAATTATAATCAAAGCTATACCTGTAATATAAAGTAGAAGTCGAGTTGTTTTTTTTGTTTTTTTTTTTTACTGGGCAGGATGCCTGCCATCCTTTCAGAGACAACACGAGTAATTCTTATTACAAATGTGCCACAGCTGTCGTCCTATTCGTTAGAGAATGTGGAGAACTGTCTGTGTTAGAGCTGCATGTTGGGACTCAGTTGCCTCACGGTTCGGCTCACGTCCAGCGCTCTCCTGTACACATACGACGCGCTCCCAGCAAGTAAGTTTCGTAAAAAAGAAAATAGAAAATCGTTTTGACATTCAATATGAAATGCTTCATTTCTCTAAATTCTGAATACCTTGGATTACTCTAATTAATATTTCTAAGTAAACATTTTTTTTTTTTTTTATCTTGAGGAATGTGTCATAGATACAGCTTTATTGATGTCCTTCTTATTGAAGTCTGCCCCCTTTGTCTTGGATCAATACTTTGGAATTACATTGTGAAAACAATTCGCGCTACTAAAGCTTATTTTAACAATTTGGTGAAGCAAAACTATCAAAACTTCATTGACAGTCTTCGATGAAGTTGCACGCTGTCGCCCTTCAAGAATTGTTTCAACCACTTTCTTTGTGAAATCGGTCATGTCCAGACACTGCCTACTACACCTCAATATATCACGAATGCTCTGTCCCACACCTTCCCCTCATCAAGGATCTTCTTTTTTTTTCTTTTTCTTTTTTTTTGGGGGGGGGGGGGGGGGGGTAGAGCGTTCTTTGGTGTGTGGGGGAAGGGGGGGGGGTGGACTTGCGTATTATGCGGAGGGCAAGTTCGTCTGCTTCTCGCGCAGGGGGTACCGGTGACGTCAGAACGCCGTGCCCTGATTGGCTGATCGCGGCCCCCCTATCTGAGCGTCGTCTGCTCCTTTGCAACGTCGTCTGCGTCTGTCTTACCTTTCCTGCGACTTTCGGAAGTGCAGAGGCCAGATTCACAAAACCATGTTACGCCGAAAGAGTGCGTAAGACAAAACGTGAGAACAAATTCGTATTCACGAAACGAAATTATCGTAAGTTTTGCTCAGGTTACGACGGAATCCTACGACGATCAACTCAGCATGGCCGACAGCGTCGCTCAGTTACTTTACAGTGGCTTAAAGGGGGTAGTGTAACGAACGAAACCGGAGAAGCGGCACAGCGTTGGAAGACGGCCGCGGGTGGCGCTGTCGCTTGCAGCACCGTCGTTCCGGCTATGGCTCCGGCTTGGCCGCTTGGTCAGCTTGGCTCCGGCCAGCTCCGGCCGATTCGCAGCTGTCGACTACACTGTCGTCTGCTAGTTTCAGATTTTTATTCACCTTCAAACACAAATCATGTCGTTGGAAGTTCAATGGAAACAAATAATTGTTTTTGAGGTATTTATATTAGTTATGAAGCGTGTTAGGGTGCCTCTATCTGCCGGCCGATTGAGGCACCCTAACGGAGCTGCGGATCGAAGCGCCACCTACACCGTCTTCCAAGGAGCGGCCGTTCCCGAAGCATGGTGGAGGCTGCGCGGTAACTACACTACCTCCTTTAAGGCACTGTAGTTACTTGGTCGCGACGACCAACGGACGTTTATTTTTGTACGTGCTCTTCTCACGCGTCACGACTACAAGCAGCAAGAAAAAAAGTAAAAAGTACTTGAAATAAACCACGACGAACAAGAACGCTGGATCCACAAACACCCGGGAAATGCTCCAACGGCCACGATTCCACTGACCCCGTCCAAGCGAGCTCGGCAGATAGGCCTAGCAGGTGCGCAGCGGTGCTCCGACGGTCCTTGGCCAAGACCGTCTGCCCACGACCGGCTGGCGTGCTGAATGGAATATGCCCGCGCGACCCTTGTGAACCCTTCAATCTCTTCCTCTTGTCATCGCCTCGTTTTCCGAGGCAGCGGCGACTCTCGCCGGTGAAAAAGCGGTGAATCTCCGACAAACGCAGGAAAGGTAAAGCAGCCATCGCTTTAACTAGCAGACGTAAAGCAGACGACGTTAACTGCACCAACCCGCCGACGCCGTTTAAGAGTGAGGAGTCTCGCCGCATACGCAAGGAGGGAAAAAGTATTTGGGAGGGAACTTGCGGACACTAACACGCTCACTCTCGGTTCTTAGCAGACAAACCTCGGCGCCTCGGGACACCTCGCCAGCGAGTCCCTTGACTTCCCTCCTTGATGCGCGTCTGCTAGTTGTTCGACAAAAACAACGTACCGCTCGAGTTATTTCGTCTCCCCTCTCTGAAAGGCGAAGTCGAGCTCGCTCGTAAAGACCTGCACTTCCGAAAGTCGCAGGAAAGGTAAGACAGACGCAGACGACGTTGCGAGCAGACGACGTTGCAAAGGAGCAGACGACGCTCAGATAGGGGGGTCGCGATCAGCCAACCAGGGCTCGGCGTTTTGACGTCACCGCTACCTCCTTTCTCATGCGCAGAAGACGAAAATGAGCCCACTTGCGAGGCGTATAGGCACGGCTGGATTTTTGGGGAGGGGAAGGGAAAGGGAGTGGCGGCTGGTTCCCCATAGGCTTCCTACCTGGCTTCACTGTCTCATTCGTCTAGGTTCCACCACGAATGTATCAAACTTCTCGATGTTTACTTCATGGTCTGCCCGACCTGACAATTTTCGGCTTCCAGACGCTTCTCGCAAATCGCACTTTGAATCCAGCGGGCTGTTGTTTGGGAGTAAACAATATTGAAATATAACAAAACTCGAGCCGAAAAAAAATAATCACAGAAGCCCATAGATCGCGTCAGGGTGTGACGAACGAACGCAAGAGGAAACGTGAAGAAACACGCGCTAGTCGGAACCCACTCTGGCGTGCGCTACCTAGCAGTCTGCGGACGCAGCTCTCGTGCGGAAGAACTGCACTTGAATCCCTCTTGCCTAGCGATTCCTTTCGTCACTCTCTGCTTCTCTGCGAAGTTTATGTCCTCCTCAGCAGTTACCGTATGTTCTGAGTTAAAAACGTGATGCACATACAGCATAAAAGTAGCTGCAACCAGCTGAATCGAGTTACACCCTTATAAGAAGGGCAATTGAAGGCCTTCAGAACGAACTGATTGAGCGCATCGGCGAGTCAGCTCGCAATATCGTGGCTACCCATAGAGTAATATAGTGTAACACGAAGACTGGCCACTCCCATAGGCCCCAACGGCTCATTTGACTGTCAGCGGACGTAGCGGTTGTTGCGAAGTTGTTTTTTTGGGGGGCTTTTTGCTTAGGCGCTTCTCTTCACTACATGACTAGAAACATAAATGGCTGCTTTTTGAATGGATGGATAACTAATATCAGATTCCATTCGTATCAGGCGGTAGCTTGCGCCACTTAGTCTGCCGTCACTAACTAGAGTTTTGTATTTAGGTAGCGATCGATTTTATTAATGAACGCTTAGATTCTAAATCCCAGAGCAGATTATGCACAATATTCAATATAATATTAAAACTACTGCACTCAACGGAAAAAAAAAGGGAGAACCGAAAAACAAGAGAATCGGGTAATGCACAAATATTGATTGTTACCCCAGAGAGAGGCATAACAAAACGAGCTGTTCTCCAAGCGTCCGTAAGAATGCATAATCTATTTCACCGTAAGGCGAACAAACGAGGAGAGCGAGCTCGACGCTTCAAACGTTCAAACGAGCCTGTAATGCAGGCACGCTCGTGAGGTGAAAGCAGGGAGAGCGTCGTTCAAAACAACACGTTCGTTTGCAGCGTCAGCTCCCTCGCATTTATGGGAAACAGAAAATAGCTTTTCGGCGACGCAGCTGACGCTCAAAAGACGTTTGAAACACTTTCCACGTGGTTGTGCTTTAATCGCCTTACCTTTCCACAAATAAATAACGTTGAGAAATTCACACGATGATGGCGACAGCACGCCGCATCCGACCCCGCCACCTTCGTTATCGCAGCTGCCAAGTCGTGCGTCTTGCCAAAGCCCCAGTCGCAGTCGTAATGTTTTTGAAAACGTTCGAAGCTGCTAATAGTTTTAGAAATACGTAAACTAAAGTAAAGCTAATTTCAAAAGTACAAATATAACGATTGTACTAATAATTATGCACCACTGCGCCAGCTACCGGGTGTTGTGAATCCCAACAGCTGGGCCGCGATAGGGCTTCAGTGGCCACTCTTTACGTACCACTATATTACTCTATACCTATCGACGTGAGCTGATTCACCGGTCCTTTTAAAGAACCGATTAGAAAGGCCTTCATCGCGCCCATCTGACAGTGGCGTTTGTTTGATGCCAACTCTCGATTCTGCTGTTATGCCGATATTGCTGCAAGCGATGCAAGTTCGTGTGTCAGTTTTGTTTTTGCGCCAGCTGAGCCATGAAGGAGCATTCGCACTCGGCGATTAGAACCCCTGGAGCGCTGCTGCCAAAGAACAACGTATCGTCTAAATAATTTGGTAATTGTATCTTGCTACGACGATCCACCAGTTCCCAGTCGTCGGTGAAGTAAAATGGACATGCAAATTTCAAATCGATATGCTGGAACGGGGCCCCCTGTGATGCTATGAGCTGAAGAACACTCGCAGGTTATTTGGGCGGTGTTTTCTGTTATTGTTATTCTCGGCGGGGCCGGGTGGGGTGACGTACCAACATCGGGAGTCTCCACTAGTGGCGCACCTGGCGAATGCGGGCGAATGTACGACTGTCGTTGCAGTGCCTGACAGATGGGTCGTCGGAACAAGCCTCAGAAATTTTTCACGTGGGTCCCCCGGCACGATCAGAAGCCGCAGCCAAGCTCTATATGCCTCGAATTTCCTCCTGTAGAGCCTATTGTATTGAACTCTGAAGGTAAACAGAAAAGTCAGAACATGGTCGAGGAATCATGTCTTTTTTATCCTTCCAAGTGCGCTGAAAAATTTCGAAGTTCCAGGTTCCGTGGCAACCGGGCTGCCATATCCGTGGTGTCGAGTGCTGCGAGGAAACGTCCGTCGGACCCACGGTACACAGATAACGGGCAGTCGGCGTCGTTGTGCTTGCGTTTATCGTGATGTCAAATTACTACAACCGTAGGCCCCACAGTGCGAGGCGCCTTGTGGTGTCCTTGAGGTAGGCAAGCCAAGACAGTGAGTAGTGGTCGATGACTACTCACAGCGCGCGTCCTTACAAATAGGGTCGGATGCATTCTGATTTCGCTGTCGGAGGGTTGATTCCCAACTTTTACATTGTTTCAACTCTATACGCGACGACTTGCTCGGTACCGTTTAGCATGTGCACCGGCACTACTCCAAGCTCCGTGGTGCCTAAGTTTGTATATACTTGCGTTTCGGCGCTCTGATTGAAATAACCCTGGACCGAAAATGTCTGTACATGTAGGAATTAGTTTGACGAGCTCATGCTGATACTCTTCAATCACTTGAACGCAACAGTATATTTTGTGAAGTGAGTCAGTGACGAAGCAAAGAGGGAAAAGTTCTGGACAGTACGTCTGTGCCATAAATAGAGACCCAGAAACTCTCCGAATGCATTCTTGTCGGTTGGAGATCTGGAAAAGGCTACAACGGCTGCATGCCTTCTCAGTATCAGGGCAAGCACGCTCGTTCCTGACGACGTGGCCGAGAAAAACTTTGTTTGACATAAGCGACCTCGCGGACGCCCTTCTATGTGTCCGCGAAGGAACACCCTTTTATTTATTTTAGAGCGCAGCTCTTAGGCGCCCGTTTCCGGCTTGAGCGGCGTCGCCGTCGGCGTAACCGCGCGATGACGATGACGATGAAGATGACGTCATCACGATGACGTCATCGTCATTGTCATTGTCACTGATGACGTCACTGATGACGTTATCAGTGACGATGATGCTAAATTCCCTCCAAATTTACACGCAATGCTCTCACCAAAGAATGCATTTCCTGCGACTTGCGTTAAGCACACGTCGATCCACCTCTATGCTAGTAGCGGAGACTTTCCCCCTTCTCCCCTCAGTACCCTTCCCTCCTCCTCCTCCTCAAAGACTGCTCTTTAATTCGGCGTTACTGGGGATTGAAAACTTACTACGGGGATGAGTTGAGCTAGTTGGTTATGATACATTACGGGTGGAACCAGCTGAACAATGAAAGAAGGAGAAACAGAAAAGACAACCAATCGCTGGACCACCAACTATTTTAATAGATCGTCCTCCTACTAAAACTTATGCGTATCAAATTTTTTTTTCTCTCGTTGTGTTTTTTTTATCACTTCTATTTTTACTTAGCAGAGAGGGCGCCCTTCAGAAAGAGCTTTTCTTGCGGTTGCAGGGTTATTGAAGCGGAGCTCACACAGTTTTCTTCTTCGTTGTCTATAGCCAAGGCCTCCAACATCTCCCTTGCAAGCTGGTTTTTATGGTGCCCTATGATGCTGGCTTGCTCAAGCTTTGGTTTGCACTTGCAAGTTCGACAATGGGCAGCGAGGTGTCCTGGTCCCGCGAGATTCTTAACGTTGGCCACATGTTCACGTGCACGGTCATTCACTGGCGGCCATAGTGCTCGGCTGCGGAGCGCGTGCTGAACGCGAGCTTCCACAGTTCTTTAGCCACGTGCATTCCGCACCACCAAGATTGCCGGTCTTGGCAGCCTATTAATGCGAGCTCGTTCTGAGCATGCGCTCTAAACAGTGACCTCAAATATGGCGGCCAGTGAATACCTCCTATAGCATCGTCCACATGTTAACGGTATGCTGTAAACGACTCCTTTTTGGCACGCAAGGTATTTTGTCCTGTGTCGGGTGTCACATTTGTCTTTCTTGTCCGTTTGTGTCTGATTGATCCTTGCGGCATAGGGAATAAGCCTTATTAGGGGCCGAGCACAACTTTTCAACGTTTTGCCGGTTTGCTATTTTTTTCAATTTGTGGGTGACTTCATGAATGTACTGGACTACTGCAAAGGGCTTCTTTGTTTTCCTTGCTTGTTCTTCACTTTGGAAATTGTTCTCTTGACACTGCGGCATATTTTTTCACATGATACGCATAAGATTTAGTAGAAGAGGAGGACGATCTATTAAAATAGTTGGTAGTCTAGCGATTGGTTGTCTTTTCTGTTTCTCCTTCCTTCATTGTTCAGCTGGTTCCACCCGTAATGAATTGTAAATGTCTTTAATTTTTTTCATCTTTCTTTTTCATTTTTATTGGGGTGATGGATTTGTACGATGCTCTTCCTTCTCTTCATCTCAGTAAATAAAGTTGTTATACTCCGTTTCACCTTACGTTGTACCGCAGAGAAGGCTAGAAGCGCGAGCTCATAGCGTTGGGAGCTGCTCTTAACGCACGAGAGCTTGTGCCGCCGAGACGTGCCCTAGAGAAAGGAGCTCGCGCTTGTAGCCTTTCCTGCGGTACATCATAAGGTGAAACAGAGTATAGTAGCGCTCTTTCCTGCATCTTCTCACTTCTCTCTACGTGCGCTCATACCGTTTAGAGTTACGAGCAGTGATCAGGATTTTATCGAACGTGTTTTCATAGAGTACTATCCAGATTTATTTGGAGGCGTAAGAAAGAGTTTAAACAATGACAGCCTCGAAAAGACGTTGGAAGCAACGCCTAAGCTCGCTGAAGTCGTGAAAGAGTGGTTGGAACAACCAATAACACTCGAGGAGATTGAATGCGGCATAGATAATCTGGTGTCCCATAAATCGCCTGGACCTGACGGCTTTAGTGTTGAGTTTTGTATACAATTCAAGAGATTGTTGACCCCGTTATTTTTGGAACTTTTTTACTCCTGCAACGTGTTGCCTCCTTCTTTTTTACAAGTACGTAGTCTATTGATCCCAAAGACACCCCATACGATTCAGGCAAGACGCGTAACCGAATATCGCCCTTTTACACCATGTAACGTGGACTATAAAATTTTCGCGCGAGTTTTGACTAGCAGATTGTAACATGTGGTACGGGAGTTAGTCGGTGAGCACCAGACCTGTGGGATCCGTGGACAATCCATACAAACAAATATGCATGTCACGCGTACTCTTTTAGAATGTGCTAATGACGAAGGAGACCAGGTGGCCATGGTACAAGTTGACTTACAGAAAGCATTTGAACGCGTGCAGCATGAAGTGCCTTGGGCTGTTTTAAACGAGCGAATGTTGGGAATGTTATCTTTGAAGGAATTCGTATGGCGCACACCGGGTGTACACTCTCCGGCAATATGAAAGATCCACTGGGAGCGCGTGGCAGAGGCGGTGGCTGAGGGGGGCGCTGCGCGCGCTTTGGGCAATTCCATGTCGCTCGGAGGGGAGGCCTCACTCGGTGCTCAGCCGCGCCAGCCGCGCCGAGACGTGCTTAACAGATTTGGATTTCGGTTTGGCGGGAGAGCGCTTCTTACGCGGCACGCCTGGGAGTATTGTAATGGATGCTCGAAGGAAGTCTCGTTATCACGGGCGCTTTTATCAATTTTTTGTGCAAATTATCAAATCAAGCACTGCGAAAAAACAAAGATTACAGTTATGCTGATGTCCTGTACTGCACAAATAAAATGTGTTGAGGAGCGCGTTTGTTCCTTAGTTTGTTAGAAGAATGCCGCGGGTATCGCAGTTTGACCAAGCACCAATAATCGCTCTGGCCCAGGCCGGTGTGTCGCAAGGAGCAATTGCCGCCTTGGTAGGGCATACACGCAAATCGGTGCGAAGGTGGATCAAGGCGTACCAGCAGGAAGCAAGACTTGAAGATGCCTCGCATGCCAGGCGCCAAAGGGGCACGACAGAGCAGCAGGACATGCTAATAGTAGCGGCCATCATCGACAACACTTTTCTGACTTTGAGGCAGCTTAAGACTGAGTTGCGTCTTTCCGTGTCGGATAGGACAATAGCGAGAAGGCTTCGATGTGCTGGTCTCAAATGCCGTGTAGCCTGCCGCAAACCTCTCCTCAGCCAGGAACATCGGCAACTCCGTCTTGAGTTCGCTGAGCGTTACGCCGGCTGGAGAGACGACCAGTGGAAACTCGTCGTCTTCACCGACGAGGCAAGTTTTTCAAGCAAATGGGACCAGAGGCTGCAAGTCTGGAGGCCTGTTTGTATGAGGTATAAATACGTGAACTTTTTAAAAGTTCTTTTTTATCACGAAAGCAACATACATAATTATATTTTATTGTATTATATTTTGTTATATTATGTTGTCTTTCTTTCCAATATTTATGCAAGTGTTCATTTATCAACTCAGCCCCAATAGTGAACAAATAATTAAAACAGGGCAAAACTAACACGAGGACAAGTAGAAGGACATTCAGCATCTCCCCCCCCCCCCCAAATAATTTTCGTTTTATTTTGTGTGTTACTTGTTTTCGGATTTAGTGCTATTTGTAACGCTCCGTCTTCTAGTTTAGCAATTGTGAGAAAGGAAAAAAAGGTGAGAGTGCAGGCGAGCTAGTATAAGTTGAACACGATGGTAGACCTGAGACTGCGCAGGAAAAAAGTAAATGTAATGGGTGACAGAAAAAGAACAGGCAACGTTTTTTTTTTTTAAAATATATTATGCGCAACATGCAAGAAAATAAAGCGACCCAAACAAGTCACAAATTTAACACCGGAATTTTCCATCGGTTGCTCACTACCCATATGCAGCGGTTTTGCAAAGTCACACAACTCAACAGTCATAAAGAAATTCGCGTCTGCATTGTAAACATCTAGAATTTGTTCAAGGGAGGCCGCTTTAGCTGTCTGTGAATTACTGACTCCGTTGATTTAAAGAATTATTGGTGTCGTATTTTGAGGATGTCTTCAGTTGCACGCTGTCATTAGTGTGGGATACAGCCTTATGCTTTTGAGTTTGCTCTGTTTAGTTTGTTTCTTTTTTGTTTTTTTTTACTCCAGATATGATCCTCAATACATGCAGCATGTTGCGGCAAGTGGTCGCTGCACCGTGACTGTGTGGGGCATAATGACCTTTGATGGTTTAGGTGTACTCCACAGGTTCGACGGGTCCTTTACTGCAGATGTCTACATTGATGTTCTGCAGCACATCATGCTACCGTTTGTGCTGGATGGACCGCACCCGGACGGCAACTTCCTACTGCAATCAGGGACAGGAGCCCCGTGCACACGGCACGCCGGGTGCGCCGCTGTCTTGACGCGCTGTGCATAGAGGAACTACCCTGGCCGCCCAAAGGAGCGGACTTGAATCCGATCGAAAACGTGTGGGGCATAATGAAAAAAGGTCTCTCCAAGAGACGCCTGGCAGACTCATCGCGCAACGCGCTATGGCAGGCCGTTCAGGAAGAGTGGGCTTCCCTTGCTCAGCGTGGCGACCTGACCAAGTCATTGTATGCGTCAATGCCGCAGAGGCTCAACGAAGTTGTAGCCAGAAAGGGGGGGGGACACAGCCATTATTGAATACTTCGGTCTATATTTTGCCACGCAGTTTAAGTGGTGTCTTGCTTGAATAAAGTCTGTGATACCGTATTTACTCCTTTTCTTTAGAGGGAATGTAAAGAGAAAGGTAGACACACTCGCACTTTCCTTTGTGATCTCGCAGAATAATAATGATCCTAAAAAATACAGGCTACAAATTGCAGATTGCGTTCATTATCAATTATTCACAAGGAAATAATTCGTTTTGTGACAGTGATAAATTGTATTAAGGTTTGAGTAAAGTCCTCAAATACGTATTATTTTACTTTCAGAGAGACACTGCGCGACGCGGAGAAAGCGCGCTCTCCCGCCAAACCGAAATCAAAATTTCAGCACGTCTCGACGCGGCTCGCCAGCTGGCGCGGCTGAGCACCGAGTGAGGCCTCCCCTCCTAGCGACATGGAATTGCCCAAAGCGCGAGCAGCGCCCCCCTCAGCCACCGCCTCTGCCAGGCGCTCCGAGTGGGTCTTTCATATCCCAGGAGAGTGTACAACCAAGTTAGTATTGAACAATTCTTTAACGCCGCAAAATATATGTGTGGGCCTCTGTGAGGCTGGGGTGCCCCTTGTCCCCTTTGTTATGTGCTTTGCACTTAGAGCCTTTCTGTTGAAGTGTGATTGAAAACAAGACTGTAAATGGGATTTAAATTTGTTTGATATAGAAAAACGTTTTGTCTTAATCGGATAATATTGCGCTGTTTTGTACCTACAAGATGAGCGTTGTGAAGGCCTTAAGACTTTTCAAGTCTTTCTGTGATGCAACGGGAGCCGCGGTTGAGCTAGACAAAAGCGTTAACTTATAGCATGGATCGTGGGCTACAACGCCAGCATTGTTTGAGGAAATTCAATGGAGCACGACCCCGCGCAAACACCTATAGGGGCTACGTTGCAGCACTTGAAACGTACAACACCCAACTGGGAGAGTACAGTAGAAGATATCAAGTAGAAAACATCTGGGTGGCGGAATCGTAATTTGTCGATTTTTACTTGAGCAACGGTGTGTAATGTGTTTTTAACCGCCAAGTTGTGGATGTGCTCCAAGTAATGTGGTTTCGCAAAACTGCATTCAGAAGATGCATCGAGTGTTTGCTCTGTTTGTATGGCTGAAGGCGAGTGAACCGAAGTGCTGTGATAATCGTTTTCGCAGTGTTTCCAGGGGAGGGGTTGAGCTGGACCATTTGTTTGTTCGAAAAACTGTGTCTCGTTTTCTTTTTATACGCGATCAAAGAAACCCACGGTTGCCGTTTATGATGCAAACGCGCCTAGCTGAAGCCCTGCTATTTTTTGTCGTGTCTTCAGAGGTGGGTCCTCCTGCAAAGGTGGTTGGGTTCATAAAGAAGGTGGTAGACTCTGTTAATTGTTTGGTTGTGAGATTTTCTCTTGAATATTCGTCAACAGTAACGCGCAAAAGATTGACCCGCGACCTTCTTGACGCACTTTTCACGATGTCGCTTTACCGGCTGCCGTACATGGCTGGTTCTGGGCAGTATGTTCTGAAGCGTGTAAAGAAAATCTGTGTACTGCCGGCTGTAAAATCGTTTTTATTTCGTCTCCATACTTCCAACTTGCCAGTAAAGGTCTGGCTTCAGGAGAGTGGGATGTACTATCGTGGACACTGTTAGCTATAACACGGCAGCGGCGCCCGTCCCAAACCCCCAGCGCCCCATAGCAGGCGCCGTCCGAAATTCCGCGCATGCTCCGTGTGGCGTACTCGCTCTTCCCGCCTGCGAGCGCACCCTAGCTTTGTCATCTGCTAAGGCACAGAGCAGACGACTCCACAGCGCTCGCCAATTTTTCGCAGAACACGGTGCAGCGAACCACCGCGTAAGAGGTGCTTACGGTTGATTCCCCGACTTCGCTGGCTAAGGATAATCATCGCCACTAAATGTAATATCACGGTAGATTAAATTTTTTTATGGGACAATCTTGCAGTTATACTCCGTTTCACTTTAAGTCTAAGCGCAGCGGACGCTACGAGACGATAGGGCCAACCAAGCAGCGACAAAAGCACACCTTGTGCACCTTGTTGGGTCCCCCGGTGATGCACTCCGTGACGATGCACCTTTTGCCGCTATTTGATTGGCTCTGTCGTTTTGTAGTACACGCTGCGCTCGGACTTAAAGTGAAACGGAGTATAACAGTCTATTTCTGTATCACACCTGCTGCGCTCATACTGGTTTGCGAACGCATATCGTTAAAAATGCATTGCGCACGCCTGTTTTTGAAAAAGCAAAAAGCAAAAAAAAAAAAAAAAAAAACGTAGACAGGGGTAATGCCCTAATGACTCTGCAATCTGCCCCAATAAAAATCGCCGGTTGAAAATGAGTTTCAGACCAGTTCGCTATGGCGAGGGTACCAGACGAGCAGCACTGTGGCATCGCCTGCTCTGAGCCTAGCCTAGCAGACGACAAAGCGAGGGTGTGCTCGCAAACGAGAAGAGCGAGCCCACCACACGGCGTATGCTCGAAGTTTCGGACGGCGCCTGCTATGTGGCGCCAGGGGTAAGGGACGGAGCCAGAGTTGCGCGTTCATGCATGGCATGTGGATTCAGCTCCTCACGTGACTGAATTCGGCGAATAGCAGCGCCGCGCGTTCGAGGCGCGCGGCGCGCTCAAAAGCCGGGGAACGTACGCCGGGGCGCGTGCAACCTCTACTTTGCTGCACGACCCTTGATCCGGCTCCTCACGTGATCGGATCTCGGCGAATAGCGGCGAGGGCGGCACGCGGCACGTGGAATCAAACGCGCAACTCTGGCTCCCGTAGGGAGCCTAGACAGGAACTCTAGGGACGGCCGCTGCTGCCGTGTTATAGCTAACTGTGTCCACGATAGTACGTTCCCTGGGGCGTAAACCGCCAGCTGTGCCGACAGCCGGCAACATGAGCACGCGTTCTTGCATTGCTGGGACGCCGTCTTTTTTTTAAATGTTTTAAAACGAACACCGAAAAACGTTTTATGGATTGACCAGTACACCCTTCGTTTTCTTCCTGTCGAGGAAGAAGAAAATGTGTCTGACTTTTTTATGGCGTTAGGATTGTACGGCCTTTGGAAATGTCACTCTTCTGGAGAAAACAACATTAGTGCGTTTGCAGGTGCTCGGAGGGCATAGTCGGCGCTTGTTCTGTTGTGGACTTGTAACACGCCCCTTTTTAGAGCGGGTGGACTGTCATATGTATCACTTTGGTGTCACATGGCCTTGGTTTCTCAAAGAACGCAAACGCCGCCGGTCCATTTCTTTATTTTACCGATTGTGGTTCTTCTGGAAGCTTCCAGTAAATCCTTAGCAGTTTTCATTGTCCTCGTTTAGAGCCTTCCTGAACGTGAAGTCTTTAGTACAGTCGTGGAACGCTGCTTTGTTTAGTCACTCGCCTTTTACGTCGCAATCGCAGCAAGTCTGGTAACGTTTAAGCTTTTGTTTACATGCTGACAAACGTTGCCTTTATTAGATACTTTTTTCTCATGTACACATTTAAATACTATTTAAACACACATTCAACACTAAAATACTCATCTAAATATTCATTTAAATACTCATTAAACGCTCGTTCAAACGTTTGTCAACTTCTGGCAATATGGCTGCTTTAGCGGTCAGGGTAGCGGCACCCATTTTGCTGTCCCGTTTTTGCCACGATTGGACAGCAAGGATCATGTGCGTCGCCACCTAGGTGGTCCGAGCTGGCTCAGTTGCTTTGAGAACCCACTCTATCAAGAATACACGATAGCCGAGATCAGCGCACGTTTCATAACTCATAGTTTTACCACCTCAAGTAAACGCATCCTAAATTTAAACCAACGTAGCCACTAGATCCCTCGTGCTAGCCAGCTGCGATAGTTATTTTAAAGCCCAAAATTGAAATCTTTATTACTTCTTACTACTTTCTGCGTCCAGTACCTTCACATTGTGTTCTTCCTCTAGAAGATGATGTTGACGGTGTAGAACTAAACACCTTTCCAAAAAACACTCGGCCCCAGAGACAGGCGTATCTTTTTAGAGAGCACTCACCGGGTTTGAGGCTGGTCTCGCAACGGCATCCCTGCTAACCCTATTCGAGTGGGCTGTTGATTTCGATAGGCGATGTCTGCTTAGGCGCAACTTCAATCACTGCTGGAGGCTAAAATCTCGTCCTGTTGTGTTTGCGCGTCATGGTGGGTATAGTTTCTTAACATCATTGAAAAAAAAACATTGTACTACATTTGAGTTTTACCATGAACGACTGTAAGCTACTTTTGTTGATCACATGAGCGACAGAGTGAACGTGACCACAACGTGTATTTTACGTTGAGTTTGACGACTCCGCCCGCTCAGTCGCGTGTCAATCAACAAAGCTGACGAAGCTGAAGTAGTTGACAATCAGAAGTCAATCGACAAAGCTGACGAATATAATTCACAACAGAAATCGGCCGAGCCCATGCGTTTTTTCCCACGCACAAATAACGTGGCTGCCGATGTATACGAAAGAACTCTGACATAAATTTATGTAAGCGTAAAGTTTCGAACAATATATCCTAGGAACCATATGGTGCAGCGTTATCCGAAAATGATTTATTTGAGAGAAATCTAGACTAACACAGCACATTCAGTTTACAGTGTTGACGACAGTCATATCTCCATTATCGGAAGAAATTCAAAAGGACCTTGTTTTAGGGCATGCTTTTGAAAATATATTTCTTTTTCTTTTTTTAGAGCGCAGCTCTTAGCCGCCCTTTTCGGGCTTGAACGACGTCGCCGTCGCCCTCGGCTTAACCCCGCGTTGCATTATCGGACGTCTCCCATAATGACGTCACAGGTGACGTCACATGGCGCCTTAATTTAGCGGGAATATTTCCCCGCTAAATTTTGCGGTAAAATCTTCCAGCTAAATTTTGCGGGGAAATTTCCCCGCCAAGTTTAGCGGTAAAATATTCCCCCTAAATTTAGCGAAAAATGTTTAAGGTTAAATTTAGTGGAAAAATTTCCCCGCCAAATTTAGTGGGAATATTTTCACGCTAAATCTAGTGGAAAAAATTCCTCGCTAAATTTAGCGGAAAACCTTGCCCTCTCAATCTAGCGAATTTCCTGCTAGATCTAGCGGGAAGTCTAGCGAAAATGTTCCGCTAAATGGGAGGGGAGCAGAAGATGAGGAGGGGAAAGGGAGGAAGGGCATACCCTCCCATCCGTACCCTCCACGCTCTTCCTCAAGAGCTGCGCTCTAATTCGGCATTACAAAGAATTCAAAACGTTTTTCATTTTTTACCGCAAGACACCAAGGAAAAAAAAGAAAAAAAAAAAGCCCTACTGATCTGTTTTCCGCCCCAAAGCAATGAGCTATTTTTGCAAAAAAACTAAACCTCCAGGGGTTGTCTGTGAGGAGAACAAATGTTATAATGCGCAAAATCGACTTTTTTACTTTTTATATCAATGCTGAACAGAAACGCTCAAATGAAAGGCGCGTTCAACCCTAGCTCACACAGTGCAAAATAGCGTAAATGGGGTGCACACCATGCATAACGAAAACAAACTGGACACTTCCAAGAACGGCTGAAAAACTTGGAGTGCAAAACCGCAAAAGACGGGCGGAGACTCCAGCTGAACAAATTTCAACAGGTCAAGAGAGCGGCAGAAATTTTTAAGCTACTAGGTCTAGGGCGTCCCGAGACTTGCATCAGTTGCATCATTATCAGCAAGAGGGCGACGGCCTAGGAGCGTTTTTTTTGAAAGGTGTATACAGGGTGCTTTGTCCAGCCTGTTTTCCAGAGCTCGGTATTTACTCAACACAAATACTTGCAATTAATTCTTTTTTGTCATAGTGTTCAATCGCGCCAGGGCCACGGATTGGATGCGGCAGTTTCTGCACTATTTGAGTCGTGTGTAATTTGGACTTCATTGATTAATCACAAGCTCCAGCCGAGTGCTCATGCAGCGTTCTGCTACGTAAGCCAAACGCCGCGTTAGAGAATCGCAAATAAATATTTAGTGTTCAGTCGTCATTAGCATCGGTTTCAACTTAGCCGGCATGTGCATGACGGCTGCATCTTGTCCCTTGTGTATATCGAATACAGTGATTCCAGATTGAACCCGAGTGATAGGTGTCTCTAAGATAAACGTTTAAAATGATCATGCGTAAATTTGGGGAAACGATATTGGAGAGTGAGGGGATCATATAGCCAGGAGTAAGTGAGGCGATATACCACCAGTGCTTTCCTAGCCCCAACGCACGGTGAAGCCTCCGAACACCCCCCTTGCAAAGACACTCCTCACAGCTGGTAGAAGTTTCCTGGCAAACCCCGAACCTTCAAGCAACGGTGCTTGCGATGTTGAGAAGATCGCGTCCTCCTCCCCTTCTATATATAATCTCATGATCATCGTCACTAGACGTGGCACCGCGGGCCTCCATGGTACGGGCTGTAGCCTTTCCGCGGTGCCACGGCTCTCCTGAGCCAATAAAGATTACAATTACGATTACAATATAGGTGTGAACTCTGCCCATGATAAAAGCTTATTTGTGTGAACTAGTGTAGTACTTTTAGTCGTAGTAATAGTGGATGCAATAGTAGTAATCATAGTGACATTTGTAACGGTACTAACACTGATAGTATAGAAGTGCATACCTAAATGAAAATACGAAACATTTGTTACTCGAGTTTTTCGTACATATCGGCTTGCTGATTCATCCCTTTCTAATGTTCGGTTTTCAATTTAACACTGCACCATACTTTTACTTATTCTATCAGGACCATGGAAATGCTCAAGCAGGATCCCATCTTTGGTCTGGATTCTCGCAGGAGTTGGATTGTTAATGGACTCTGCTGTTGGGTCATGCTGATGGCAACGTTAAGCATTCGGACAGGTGGAGTGTTGTTCGTGGGAGTCGTTGAGTTCTTCGATGTCACACGAGAAGATGCTTCAATGCCAATGACTGTTCAGATGGCTTGCAACTTTATGGGTGGTGAGAAGTGCATTTTTGCTTAGTACACCTGAAATAGTAATTTGTTTTTAGCGATATTCACGACGCAAAGTGAGCCGAGGACGTCTCCGGTGTGTTTCTTGAGCGGTAGCAAGTCCGAGACTTGGTACTGAAAGGGGTAGCAGCAGTCATTTGATCAAGTAACACTCAAGTGATCGGGAGACGAAACATAAAACATAGAATTTGTTCGTTCATTTATTCTTACATAAACAATTATCAAATACCTACAGTGCTCATGAATATTCTCTTTATTAGGAGGTTGAATTGCATCTTGATTTAATATATTTTTAAGTGATCTAATTACGTTATAGAAACAACCTCTAGAATAAGACTTAAAGTAAAGTAGAAGATATAAAACATAAATAAGCACAAGCATTTATGGAAGGTATACGAACACATTTAGATTTTATTTTTTGGTGCAGTCCCACTCTTCAAATCTGTCACACTCGCAAGCTGCTAAATGGGGCAGCAGTTCAAAGCTTATTTTTATAAAAGACACGATGCAGAGGTCTGTACCATGAGTTGCTATGCTGAGCTTTGTTATTTCAAGGCATTTTAGGGTCTGAGGTTTCAGTTATTACTACTAGCCGAAGCATTCTAAATAGGAAGCCTCCCTAGCTGCTCTAGATTCTCAAAATAATAGCCTTACGACGATGAGAGGCAGCTTCACATTTTAATTTGAAGGTCTTTGCCGTCTCTTGCCAACCCTGACGCAGCAAGAGTTTAGCATAATTCATACACGTCTTTTATATCTCCGGTGACAATATTTGAATTATCGAATATCAACGCACGGCAAACAAAGATTTGTCAGCTGAACCTGCACTAAGCTTTACGAAGAACACATGAGCCATAGCCACGCTAGTCTAGAATGATGTACGTACTTCGCTTTGTCTACAGGTTTTTGTGGCAGCCAAAATATAGTTTTGCACTTTCAGGGATATTTTTTTTTTGCCACTACCCATTTTTCGCGAAACAGAACTCCTTTCATTCGAACTTCTGAACATGAAAAAATAAAGCTATATATTTCTTTCTGGCCTACATAATTTCATCTTAGATTAGTTGATTGAATAGAGCCATCCTTAGTGGTGATAGTCAGTATGGTGGCTTCGCGACATAGTTGCTTTATATATGGCTATATATTTTTTCTCAAATAAATCACTCTAAAAATGAAAATATACGCTCTATTTAACCTATTATTATAATTTTTGTCTTATAGAAAACACAAAATATTTTTATTAATTTTTCATGAAACATTCTTGAAAATAGACCGAGTTGATGACTTGTGCCGCAATATTTCCAGCACTTGTTTTTGGATATCTCTGCGAGGTGTGTTCCTGTCATGCAGTGATGGTGAGCACAACGTTGATTACATCTGTCGGAATATCGGTCTGCGTCTTTGCACCCAGCATCCTATTTATCACCATATGTTTTGGCCTTGTGCACGGTAAGTATCAAGTGGCATCTAGCACCGATTTTATTAGCCATATAGTTACGCAAGATTTACTAAATTTTTCGCATGTCAAGATACTTTCATTTTGTACTTTATTTTGTTTTAGTAATGAGCACTAAGCATTTGTTAACCCTAAAAAGAGTATATCTAAAATACCCTTCCATTAATAAAAAAAGATGATAAATGGATATATATTGCAACGCTCCTGCATTCCTAAATATAATGTTAACCTCGCTATAACATCGCAGGAAATATATATGTTCGGACGGTTAAGAGCGCAGTCGAACAAATATTTACATACATATATCACGTTCACAAAATATACACATCGTCAAAAAGTGTAAAGTGTTCTCTCTTGCATAGTTTTCAGTGTAATGTAGACCAATCTGACGAACCAACTTGACGGTGCGTCCACTTCTTGCGCCATTATCACTGAGGCGGAATATAACATAAGGGAGCTCGGATTGGTGCGCTAACGCGGGTCATGTGACCTTGGTGCTCTTAAGTCAACCGTCATAAAAGTATAGCCGTCAGTCCACATCACGGCTATTTTCAAAACAAATTTTTTAACTCCGTTTGAACGTACAGTTGCGCAAAATTCTTCTATGTAAGATTGTGCTCAGGGTACCTTGTCCAAGAACAAGCGGAAAGCAACAAAAAGGACGGAGACAGAAAATGTGCAGTCAGCTACAATAAAAGCTGGCTCAGTTTACTGCTACCCGAAAAATGTAAAATCCTAAATGGGATCCTCCGGCCTGCCAAGCTATGCGACTGAATGCCATATTGCATCAATAGAAAATGTGGCAATACAGTCCAGCTTGTTTTTAAAAGCTTGATGTACATAAGGCTCCATGGAAAACTCCTGTGCCGCCCCGGCTTTGACTCCGCTGGCCAGCTTACATTGCCTTATCCTGTGCACGTGGCAATGTTGGTGTTCCTTAAGTGAAGCGTCATATCACTATAGCCGTCAGTCTACGTCTCAGACATTTTCAAACCAAATGTT
>JABSTQ010008627.1:0-24526 GCA_013358835.2 Ixodes persulcatus | reverse complement strand
AATGTGGTCACTACCATGACTCTCTATGTCCACAAACCAGGAATTTCGAGTTACGAGTTCACGTGACATGAAGGCAATATCTAAACAACTGCTACAGCGACTGCCTCGAATGAATGTAGGTGAACCGTCGTTTAGAAGACAGAGGTCATGAGAATCCGCCAGCTCAAGTAGTTCACGACCCCGACGTGTAGTTCTTACACTACCCCAAGCTATATTATGGGCGTTGAAGTCGCCAACAACCAAAACTGGCGATTTACATTGTTGAATAATGTCATGAAGTCGCGTAGCATCAAAATTGCAGGCTGGAGCAATATATTGATGCTACGCTTCCCTCAGCCATTCTTCGTCACCAGTTCTAGCTTCCCTCAGCCATTCTTCGTCACCAGGTCCAGATAACATAACCTATGGCACACTCGCTCATCTGGGGCTTGACGCTCGCCAGCGTTTGTTAGACATATTCAACGCTTCGTGGACAAGCGGCAATATACCACCTGACTGGAAAACGGCCTGCGTTGTGCCCATCCTTAAACCGGGTAAGTCCCCTCTGGATTTAAAGTCTTACCGACCAATCGCTCTAACAAGCTGTGTCAGCAAGTGTATGGAGCGATTAGTTCTATCTCGGATTGAATGGCTTCTTGAATCGCAATCAATATATCCAGCTACCATGACAGGATTTAGACAGGGTCGTAGCTCCATTGACAATGTCGTAGACCTTGTAACCCATGTTGACGACCAGAAGCTGCGCGGGAAAATTACAGTAGCTGTATTTCTTGATGTCTGCGGAGCTTTTGATAATATCAAACATTCGGCAGTCTTACGGGGCCTCAAATCTATCGGAATTGGCGGTCGTCTTTATGCATGGATATCTGACTACCTTAACAATCGAACGATCTACATGCGCACAAAGGAAGGGGAAACTTCTCGTCACAGAGTGACCAAAGGTGTGCCCCAGGGGGGTGTTCTAAGCCCGGTCCTCTTTAACATTGCTCTCATTGGGATCACCGAAATGCTCACAAGAGCTGTACACCTTACAGTCTATGCAGACGACATTTGCCTATGGACGTCTGCAGGCTCACCTAAGCTCATACATGCACGCCTACAAGATGCGCTGTCCAAAATTTCTCAGTTCCTTAACATACGGGGGCTTGAGATTGCGCCAGCTAAATCAACTGCCGTAGCCTTTACGCAGATGAAGATGACTCGATACCCACTTTCCATTAATGGGACTCCAATTCCCTATGCACCTAATCATATATTTCTTGGAGTTTCCATTGATAAAGGTTTAACTTGGAACTCCCAACTGAAACACCTAAAGACTAAGTTGTCCGCATTCACAAGTTTGGGGCGATTTATAAGTGGTACAACTTGGGGGACGTCTACCTCTGCTCTTCTTCGTTTATACAACAGCCTATTTGTTGGCATCCTTCGCTATAGCTTGCCCGTTATGCACGGTTTAAGTCAGACAAATATGAAAGCACTCCAATCACTCCAGGCCCAGGCGCTCAGAGTATGCCTTGGGGTACCGCGAACAACCGCGACCATAGACACGATTGCAGAATCTCATTGTCTACCTTTGAAAGCTCTGCGTACCCATGAAACTCTACGACTACATATGCGACATCTGACACGGCATCACGCTCATCATCTAGCTGACATTCCGGATAGTTGTTTTTACAGCCGCATCTCTCAAACTATAATTGACAACAAGGAGGTCCTTCCAACAGTGTTTCAAGATCCTGTGGTACTCGATACACCACCCTGGTCACTGCCTCCACTTCAAATCTACAAGACTATTCCTGGAATAACAAAAAAGTCGATGCTCTCTTCAGTTGTCCTTCGGCAGCTTTCCTTGTCTTTATTGTATACTCGGCACTGTTCTTCTTGCCACATATATACCGATGCATCAACTACGCATAACGGGTCATCGATTGGCTTGGCAGCCCCAGTGCTTCATCTCAAAGCTGGTTACAAGCTGTCCCACAAAACCTCATCTACGGCTGCTGAACTGGTGGCCATTCGAGAAGGGCTCCAACAGATTAAAGAAGCATCACCTCGCGCTTGGACGTTCATCTGCGATTCACAGTCTGCCCTCCAGTCGCTTCAGTGTCTACGTAAAAATAGTCCAAACACACAAGTAATTTTAGACATATTCAAAGTTCACTCAGAAATCGTTTCCCTTGGACACTCCGTGTCATTCCAGTGGGTGCCCAGTCACTGTGGTGTCACGGGTAACGAAATGGCTGACTCTATGGCTGCAAAAGCTCACGAATCTCCCCAAAAAGTCCTAGCTCCATTTACAAAATCGGACATCTGTTCAAGAGTGGCGATTTTGGGGAAATCGACCGCAACGAGCCTCTGGAAAGAGGACATCAACCAAAGCTCCTCTCTAAAAAATATTGACCCGAACCTACGGTTTCGAGTACCTCCGGGCCTGAAGAGACGACGGGAAGCGGTTCTCCATAGGATTCGGCTAAAGGTCGCTTACACTAACTATTATCTTCACCTTATTGGCAAATTAGAGTCCCCAAACTGCTCCGTATGTGGAACTATCGAAGATATCCAACACATTTTACTTCAATGTACAAGTTATGATGATCAGCGAAAACAATTTTTAGAAGACATTAGGAAGTCTCCGGGATCACCCCTTACAATACAGCACTTCCTGGGGCCATGGAACAACGAAGACTGTGCTTTAAATACTACAAAGGCCCTCCTCCGTTTTCTTTCGGCAACAGGCCTGGATAAGAGACTCTAATGCTATGTACTGAACTTTCTTGCCCAAATGGTTGTGTGTGTGTGATGTGTGATTGTGCCTCTTTTGTTTTTTATGTTTCTTTCTTTTCCTCTTCCTTAACTCTGTGATATCCCGTACCCCTTTCCCACCAGAGTAGCCAGTCAGGCGATTGTACTCCCGGCTAACATCTCTGATTTCCTTTTATTGCATCAATAAAAAAAAAAAAAAACAGTGTAATTCATGAGGGTAGATGAAAAAGAAGAATTCCAGTAAACAGTGTAATTCATGAGGGTAGATGAAAAAGAAGAATTCCAGTAAACAGTGTAATTCATGAGGGTAGATGAAAAAGAAGAATTCCAGTAAACAGTGTAATTCATGAGGGTAGATGAAAAAGAAGAATTCCAGTAAACAGTGTAATTCATGAGGGTAGATGAAAAAGAAGAATTCCAGTAAACAGTGTAATTCATGAGGGTAGATGAAAAAGAAGAATTCCAGTAAACAGTGTAATTCAGGAAGACGACGATCAATCGAGGAAACAAGACGTGCGATCCCGAACTTCTGCCCTAGGTCAAACCATTGCACCAACACGAAAGGGACCTGGAACCCAGTTGCAGCCGCCTTTATCATCGACGACTGCCAAAGACGCTCCAACCAGCCAACCGACACACGAAAGGGCCCTTGGAGCTCCCCGAAAGGGGATTTTCAAGGGTCCAAAGATGAACACCGGAGCAGGACCGGCTAAACCTACTGCTGCACTAGCCCATTCCATCCAGGCAGGCATTGGAGGCCAAGCACCAGCGGCAACTACGTCCTATTGCATGACCTCTCTGCCCAGTACTCCTGTACCGGCATCAGCGTCAGATCCTAAATGCTCTCAGCAGACACCGGCTGAAATGGACCACAGCTACCACAACAACCAAGATAATCAGTCAGGACACGCCAGTCTGGGAAAAAGACCTACTGACATTGACGGCGACTCCGCTGAATCGTCGATGACAATCGCCGAACAACAGGCAGCAGAATTTATCACAATGGATCACGAATCAACAGAAGGAGACCTTGAAGGATTCATCCTTGTGCAACATCGCAGACAAAGGACAACGGGAGTCCCGGTACTCCTGACGCCTACAAACGAGACACAACGCCTCCAGCGACTAAACCCGTTGATGTTGAGCGCAGATGTCAACATGGCAGCAGGCGGCCCTATTATACGCCACCAATTTACTGCCAGGGGTGGTCTTCTAGTCGAAGTTGCAGAAGTCTCTTCTGTCAACAAACTCATGCAGGTACAAACTCTCGGGGGCATACCAGTACAAGTCACCATTCCTACTACCTACCTCCAGAACTTTGGACTAATCAAGGGAGTACCTCTGTGGTACACGGACGCTCAACTGGCTGAGTTCCTGCAACCAGAGGGTGTCGTCGCGGCCCGCCGCCACTATCGCCGTCGAGGAAAGCCTGGTGACGCAGCAACACCATCCGACCGTGTTGTTCTCACCTTCCGTCCGAATACAGAACGTCCATCGAAAGTGAACCTTGGGTTCACCCGGCATGAAGTCGCTGAGTATATTGAGGCACCACCTAGGTGCTACAATTGTCAAGCACTCGGCCATATTGCGAAGTTCTGCAAAAAAAGCCCTAAGTGCAAAAAGTGTGGAGAACCGCACCTCACCAAAGATTGCAAAGGAGAGGCACCTATGAAGTGCGCTAACTGCGGCGGCAATCATCCAGCAGACTACGTAAATTGCAAAGCACGTCTGAGTGCCCTTAAGAAGACCAAGACCTTCGTACGAGGACCACGGCAAAGCCCTCCACGTACAGATGACCCACCCTCTTTGGAGTCCTTTCCACCCTTGGTGCAAGAAACATCAAACGCATCGTCCTCAGTGCAAGAAACATCAAACGCATCGCCCCCCCAGAAACAAGTGGTGCAGAAAAACAAAAAGAAGATGAAGAAGCCCGCTCCACCGACTGAACAGACGGTAAAACAGAACGTGCCTGCTAATACGCCACCACAAGCAACACCGATCTCAAGCGATTCTCTGTCACCTCAATCGAGGGCCGGCACGCGCACATACAGTAGCGTAGTCGGACGTACAGCCCCCGTCCAGGAGCCACCAATCCCTGCGTTCGGCTCCATGACGTTCAGCGACATCATAGGCCTTGTCTTTTCTATTCTTCGAAATTTAGTTTCAAAACTGCCATCGTGCACCTTTAAGAACATAATCGAGGGAGTTATCGTCTTTGAACCAGCAATTATATCGATGATGAGAAGCACGTGCCCATCTAATGGCTAGTGCCCCCTATTTTGAAGATAACGTAAAGGGAGCCACCGTTTTTCAGTGGAATGCGAGGGGACTACGTTCACGTCTTTCTGACTTCAGACAGTTTATTTTTAAATATAGGTTTCCGATTCTTGCGATTAGTGAATCCCGTGTTGCGCCAGATTTTCGACTTTCTGGATATGAGATATTTCAATCAAGTCGAGATTCCGGAATCAGCCGGGTTTTTCTTGCTATTCGAAAAGACTTAATATATGTCGCAAATACCATCCAATCACACGCAAATAATGAGTATGTCAGCGTAACAGTAAGCAAAGGAAAGCTTACATTCACTGTTATTGCTGCATATATTGCTCCATCATGTTCCTTCGATTTTGACAGACTGAATTCAATACTTAAACAATTTCCACCCCATTTTTAGTTACGGGTGACTTTAATGCCCACAATTCAGCCTGGGGTAGCGTAAGAACAACACGCCGTGGAAAAGAACTTCTAGATTTAATGGATGATCTGGACCTTTACGTACTAAATGATGGTACACCGACATTTATCCGCGGCACCCGATGCAGCAGCTCTCTAGATGTCTCGTTTATGTCACGTGAATTATTATCCCAATCGCCTTGGTTTACAGACATTGAGACCCATGGTAGCGACCATACACCTACTTATATAACAATACCAGGTTTTAAACCCAAAGACAACCGAGACTTAATTTGGTACACTGACTGGACATGCTTTAGAGAAAACTTAGAATTGAAGCTGCAGGCTTCAAACACATATAATGAGTTCATTTCATCCATTCAGCAGTCGATAACAGAGTCGAAGAAATCCGTTCATCTTCCTTCCTCGCGCACAGTAGTAGATGCGGAGTATGAGCGTCTCCGTGCAATCCGGCGGCGTGCAGAACGACGCGCAAGGCGCACTCAGCTACCTGAGGATGTCCGTATAGATAGGCGAACACAAAAACATATCCGTCGTCACTTGGACAAGCTGTCTCGAAAGAAGTGGAGAGGCTTATGCGCTTCATTTGATCCCCGTGCTCCTCTTACACGGATATGGCATATCGCGCGGGGCTTGCGCTTTCCACCACAACAAAGAACCCCATTCAAGGCACTTTCAATCTTCTTGAAAAGGTCGCTACTTGAAATTGCAGAAGACTATTGTGCTTCAATAGTAGATATGCCAGCTACGAACAGTGTTAGTCAACTAACAGCGAACCCTGTAAATTCAACTTATCTATATTCCTGTGAGATGGACAAAATTTTTACTCCCCAAGAACTCGATCAAGTTCTGACGTCCCTTAAACACTCTTCATCACCTGGGCCGGATAAAATCACGAATGGAATGCTTGGCCACCTCGGGCACGAGGCACGCCAGCAACTTTTAGAAATATTCAATGATTCTTGGATCACAGGCACCGTGCCACAGGAATGGAAAACGGCATGTGTTGTGCCCATACTCAAAATTGGCAAATCTCCCTTGGAACTTAAGTCCTATAGACCTATTGCACTGACAAGCTGCGTAGGAAAATGCATGGAGCGCATAATCTTGGCACGCTTGGAATGGTTTCTAGAATCAAATTCAATATACCCAGATACAATGACCGGCTTCAGACAGGGCCGAAGTTCCATTGACAATGTTATGAATCTAACTAGCCACGTTGAGGATCACAAACTTCGTGGCAATCTAACCACAGCCGTTTTTCTTGATGTAAGGGGAGCCTTCGATAATGTGAGTCATTCAGCAGTTTTGCAAGGTCTTCAATCAATTGGCGTAAAAGGTCGTCTCTATCACTGGATTGCTAATTACTTACATAACAGAACAATTTTCATGCACACGAACGAAGGAGATACAAGCCAACATTTTATAAAGAAGGGAGTACCTCAAGGTGGGGTCTTGAGTCCCGTTCTATTTAACATTTCCCTCATTGGTATTACTGAGGTTGTATCAAAATCTATTCACATTACTTTATATGCCGATGATATATGCCTATGGACATCCGCAATTTCCCTTAAGTGTATACAGACTCGTCTGCTTTGTGCGCTCACAAGCGTGTCTGAGTTTCTAACAAAGCGTGGGCTTGAACTGTCACCTGAAAAATCTGCCGCTCTTGCCTTTACGCGGATGAAAACAGACCGATACCCGTTAAAAATTAACGGTACTGCAATTCCCTATGTATCCTCTCACAAATTTCTTGGGATTTTTATCGATCGTGGCCTGACTTGGAACGCCCAGTTGGCTCATCTTCACGTCAAGTTGTCATCATTTACTAACCTTGGACGGTTTATAAGCGGCACGACCTGGGGAGCTACAACAAGTGCACTTCTCTGCCTCTATAGCAGCTTGTTTGTTGGCATTCTTCGTTACTGCCTTCCTGTACTACATGGCCTCAGTCCGACTAACATGAAAAAGCTCCAGTCACTTCAAGCGCAGGCACTCAGAGTATGTCTTGGCGTTCCAAAATGCACATCCACCACAGATACAATAGCAGAATCCCACAGTCTCTCCATAATATCTCTTCGCACCCAGGAGACGCTCCGGAATCATATGCGACATCTGGCACGGCATAAGACCCACCATCTAGCGAACATATCCGAAAGATGCTTTTACAGCCGTATTGCCCAAGTGATCCTTGATCACAAGCACGTTCTCCCAACATCTTTTCAACGTCATACGTTACTCGCCATTCCCCCATGGACACTACCTCAAATCAAAATCTACAGTACTATTCCGGGAATTGACAAGAAATCTGTGCTCCCCGCTGTCGTCCTACGGCAACTGTCCTTATCATACATACATTATGAACACCGCTCTACGTGTCATATATACACCGATTGCGTCCACAACATTTAGCCAGTCCTCCATTGGTATTGTAATCCCAGCATTTTCACTTAAAATTGGTTATAAACTTTCTCATAGGATGCCCTCGACAGCTGCTGAGCTAGTAGCTATTCGCGAGGCGTTAAGATACATTCAGGCAATTCCCCCTCGTTCCTGGACAATAGTTACTGACTCTAGATCATCCCTTCAATCACTCCAGTTCCAAGGCCTGAAGAGCCCAAACAGGCAACTATTATTGGACATCCTCAAATTGCACTGGGACGCAATACGCGACGGTCATTCAGTATGCCTCCAGTGGATACCAAGTCATTGCGGCGTCCCAGGAAATGAATTAGCCGACGCTGTAGCAGCAGATGCCCGTAACTCCATCAATGAAGTACAAGCCCCATATACAAGATCAGATATAAAAACAACAGTGAACATTCTGGCGAAGACCATAAACAAACGTCTGTGGGACGACGCCACCGATCAAGGGACACGACTACGCACTATCGACCCGCACCTAATGTTTCATGTACCTCGAGGTCTCACGCGTCGGCGTCAAGCTGTGCTACATCGAATACGCCTAAACGTTGCATACACAAATAAGTACTTGTTCATCATAGGAAGACTTAATTCGCCAGACTGCGCGAACTGCAACACTCCGGAAGATTTGGTACACATTATGTTGGATTGTCCCGACTACGAAACTGAACGGACACAACTAAGAAAATATATTAAGTTGTCCCCTCAAGAAGACCTCACCCTCGACAAGATACTGGGACCATGGAGAAACGAAGCCACCGCCACACTTGCGACAAAGTCCCTTTTGCGATTCCTGACCGCGACTGGTCTCATCAAGAAACTTTAATGTAAAATAAGTTTAAGTTTTTTTTTTTTTTTGCTTTTTTTTTGTGTGTGTGCCTTTAACTTTCTTCACATCTTTTTACCTCTCTTCCCCACCCTTACCAGAGTAGCCAGTCAGGAGATACCTCCCGGCTAATTTCTCTGGTTTCTCTTTATCCCCACCAATAAAAAAAAAAGTGTAATTCATGAGGGTAGATGAAAAAGAAGAATTCCAGTAAACAGTGTAATTCATGAGGGTAGATGAAAAAGAAGAATTCCAGTAAACAGTGTAATTCATGAGGGTAGATGAAAAAGAAGAATTCCAGTAAACAGTGTAATTCATGAGGGTGGATGAAAAAGAAAAATTCCAGTAAACAGTGTAATTCATGAGGGTAGATGAAAAAGAAGAATTCCAGTAAACAGTGTAATTCATGAGGGTAGATGAAAAAGAAGAATTCCAGTAAACAGTGTAATTCATGAGGGTAGATGAAAAAGAAGAATTCCAGTAAACTGTGTAATTCATGAGGGTAGATGAAAAAGAAGAATTCCAGTAAACAGTGTAATTCATGAGGGTAGATGAAAAAGAAGAATTCCAGTAAACAGTGTAATTCATGAGGGTAGATGAAAAAGAAGAATTCCAGTAAACAGTGTAATTCATGAGGGTAGATGAAAAAGAAGAATTCCAGTAAACAGTGTAATTCATGTGGGTAGATGAAAAAGAAGAATTCCAGTAAACAGTGTAATTCATGAGGGTAGATGAAAAAGAAGAATTCCAGTAAACAGTGTAATTCATGAGGGTAGATGAAAAAGAAGAATTCCAGTAAACAGTGTAATTCATGAGGGTAGATGAAAAAGAATTCCAGTAAACAGTGTAATTCATGAGGGTAGATGAAAAAGAAGAATTCCAGTAAACAGTGTAATTCATGAGGGTAGATGAAAAAGAAGAATTCCAGTAAACAGTGTAATTCATGAGGGTAGATGAAAAAGAAGAATTCCAGTAAACAGTGTAATTCATGAGGGTAGATCATTCTCCCCCTCGCCATTGCTGGGTACTAATGGTTATTTCTTCTTACCGGTTCCCTCGAGCTACTACTTTTGCGGTGTGAAACTAATACGGCGAACCGAACGCTCGTAGCACATAAAATACTGGTATGGTCGCGAACGACGTTATGGGCAAGCTAGAACGCACAGTCCTCGGATATTACTATACTTCGTTTCACTTTACCTGCGAGCGAAGCCAAAACTAGAAGCGCGAGACCAGCGCTTTTTGCATTTCTCCCCAGCTCGCGCGCTCGAGCAAAGCCTGAACGCACGGAGCTTCCGTGCTCGCGCTTCCAGTTTTGCCTTCGCTCGCACATAAGGTGAAACGAAGTATACTAGGCGAGATTGTCACACGTTGACGCCATCAAGCGGCAACACTCGCAACTACGGTACCCTTGGCAGTGCAGGAACTATTGACGTCACCGACGCGATACGCACTGCGCTTCTCGCTGGCCGACTTTGAAGCGAAAGGAAGAGAGCTCGCGCTCACGTCATTTCGTTTCCGTACCCCTTTAATGTAAATTTTTATGGTGCAAACAGTGGAGAAGCCGAAGAACCTCTAAGAGGTCTTTACAACCACAATTCTTTTAAAGTGGACGCAAGGCCAAATGCCTTTGTACACACTATAACCGTCGAAAGCGTTCGAACGCGAACACTAAACTCCGGACGCGGACGTTCCGCTTTCTAACGCGTTCTACGAGTGCAGTGGAGACAAGGCGGCTAGCTTCGCGTCTACCCCCTAATCGTTCCAATCAGAGCTCTCGGCGTCCCAATGTCTTCGCGCCCTGTCGTCTCCTCCTCACCCCCAATTTTCGCCCGCACACAGGCAAACTTGAAACGCCAATCGTTTTTTTTTTTTTTTTTCAGTTGAAAACGCGCGATGAGCCTGGATGAGCGGGACTGCAGCCAGGGCTACGAGGCGATGGATCAAGCAGCGTCAAAAGTGCGTCGTCACGGCGCTTCTCTGTGCGTTTCCTATCACCGGCTCCACCAGTCGCGCGCAGTTTAATGGGGCGTGATCCTGCGCTTTCTTCCGTGCGTGATCGGTGTATCCGGTGGAACACAACGACAACGAGGGCCAATTCACATTTGGCGCTGCTTGATCAGCACCTCCTAGACAGCTTAAAGTCCCTCTATACTTCTTTTACAAGTAAAGAGAACCAATACAAATGACAAAGCACATTCCGCTGGAACAAAATGGCGGCATCCAGTTCAAACCTCTGCTGTGCGCTGCCATACTCTTCCTAAAACCTGCACCGTCACGCAGTCGGCGCTTTTAACAATGTTGCTACTTGTAAAAAGCTCTTATCTAGGGACTTTAAGAGAGCTTCCAAGCCTTCATGTCACGTGACATGACGTCAGGTCCCGTTGGCCTGCTTGGCCGCTGGCTGGATGCAAGTGCCGCGTCAGTGTTCGCGTAGGACTAGGACAGGGAACGAGTCTCACACGAACGCTGACGCGGCACTCGCATGCATCAGCGCCCGCGCAGGCCTCCGGGACGTGACGTCATGTCACGTGACGCGTAGGCTTGAAAGCTGTCTACACTTCGTTTCACCTTCGGTCCGAGCGCGGCCGATGTTATCAGCCGAAGGGCCAATCAAACAGCGCAAAAAGCGCAACGTCATGGCGTGCTCTCTGCGCTTGATAGGACTAGCCGGCGTAGGAGCACGCACAAAGAGACGGCGAATTCCCGCTGGTCCTATCAACTGCAGAGAGCACGCCATGACGCTTGGCCTCTTCGCTGTTTGATTTTCCCTTCGGCTCATTACATCGGCCGCGCTCGGACCGAAGCTGAAACGAAGTATAGAAGGTGCTCTTTTGATCGACTTCATCGGATTGTATAGCGTTGACTGCTCTCGGACTTCAGGCGCATTCTCGCGGGTGGTTGAGCTGCATTTGCGACGCGTTTGCGGATGTGGTTCGCGAGCGACCCCCGTTCAAACACACCGCGATCACGCATGAATCTTTCGACTCTTGTGCTTGGCAACTTTTGTCTCCAACTAAAAATCTAGCTTATTCTACGATCCCAAGCCAAAAGTTTGCTATTTTAGTACGGAAGAACATTTTGTTTTCTCGCACGTATCCCGAGTGCAGGCGCAAAAAGAGGCACGGGCCCGCGAAACAACGCCGGCGATTTCCCCCATGCTCGCCAGCGAGCAAAGCCCAGCTAGGCACTTTTTGCTCCTCCTGGTGGAATAGAGGAGGATGTCCCCCGTCCAGTTACCTTAAGAAAGAATCTGAATACATTTTGTTTTTGTAACGATGTAACGACATAGTTAAAAAAAATAAACGACTAACGTGTTTTCGTTACTTTGTGGTGGAATAGCGCATAAGAGTATCTAGTTACTTCTGAAAGTTAATGCGCACAACACGAGTACCCTACGTAGTTCTCGCCCCAGCTCGCGCGTCGTTAGCGCAACCAGAAAACGCAAGATAGGCGATATACAAGATCTGCACAAGGCATATCTGTATAGCCGAAGTCATCCCTGCACGAACGCGTCAAAAGGCAAGCGATTATTAACGGCAACACGTATTGGAAGCGGCTGCTGCTTTACAAAAACGACACGTTAAGAGCAAATAGAAAGTAACGCGTTACTTTCAAGTCAGGAGACACGCGTTCTTTTTGAATCACTGTATCGAGTAACGTACTTAGTTAAAATTTTAGTAATTAACGAGTAATGGTATTTAGTTACTTGACCTCCCTAACGTGTACATGTCCAAACAGCGGTATGCGTTCCGTGCGCAGTGCTGAGTGTCGTGTACCATGTGCGAACCTCCAAGAACGTAAGAGACGAGATCGAGACGAACGTTTGTTTCCCGCTCTTTTAATATGGCCTCTCTCCCCAACCAGGGTTACCAAACCTCTTTCAGTCTCAGGATACGACACTGAGAAAAGAGTCTCACAAACGCCATGGCTTCCTCTTTCTTAGCTTGGCATTAATAACTTTACCACCTTTCGTGTTGCCTTTGTTTGGTGCTGCCCTTTCTTCTGTGTGTGGTAGAGGTTCGTCGGATTTGTGGACTCTATTTGCCTTCAATACTTTGTTTTTCATGCTTTTTTTAAGAGTGAGTGAGCACAAACAGTGCAAAGTTGTTCCTGAACGTTATAAAAGGGTGCTGATATATTCATTGATATAATTACTTAGTACAAATTGTCATTTCCATCTGGTACTCAAAGTATTATCTGATGAACGATATTATAGCGAAGAATAAAAGCTATCGCTGATTCTAATTTTAATAGCGTTGGAAGGCACTACGGAGATTAATCCTATCTACAGCTGCGGGTAGTAGTAGCGATGCCGTGAAGTGTTATCGCGTAGCAGATTAAAGCTACAATCATACTGCTCGCACATCATACCGGGGGGGGGGGGGGGGGCAGTGTAGCTGCAAACCTGGTGACAGAATTATTTACGGGCACGCCTCAAGAGTACTTGAAGAATGCCATACAAAAAAAGAGGCCTTAGACGGTGTCTCCAGACGGTCTTTTGTACGCGGTGTGAGCGCAGCATAAAGGCCGGTTCTCACATGCAGCGAAGCGCTCATGTAGCGCTGCTCACGTGTCGTGAGCTACTTATCGTCTGCCACGAGCAACAGTTTTGACGGTGCGATACAAAGCTGGTGAACGCTCCCGTCAGCACGCGCTTAGCGCGAGATCATCGCTATGCTTGTAGCGCTCTGCTGCATGTGTGAACAGGCATTAACGGTACAGTTTTTCGATGCAGGTATCCACCAGTCAAGATCAAAGTCGGCCCGGTGGTCTACCACGCCGCCAACGTTCAGTCTCTAAAGCTGTCTGCTGTATACGTACAAATATTTCACAACAACCACTCTGGTGAGGAGGGTAAGGCGTACATATCGGAGCAAGTGGAGCACGAAGACGAGTACATGTGGTCCGTCACCAGGGGAGCAGATTTCACCGTTAAAGCCAAGTTCAGTATAAACGTGCCACTAGTTTATAAGTTCTCGACAGAATTTTCGACAACACTGACGACAAGCTCTGGATCTACTACGATCGAAACGCGCACTACGCGGCAGCTGATTAAACGAGATATAAAAATACCCCCTGGAGCCACTATCGAAGCCAAGTGGTATGTCAACGAAGCACAAGTGGTGCGTACGATTCGCAATTTTTTTATCCACGTTTTGTATAAATGTTACTGAAAGATTACACTATGTATATAGCTACACCGTTTTTTGAGCCACCTTTCTGTGGAATGCTGGTGAATAAGTCAGCACAAAGGTATAAGAGCACAATAAAAAATATTTTTATAATTACGTGCCGATCGAGACGCCAAGTTAAAGCCACCTTCCGCAAATATTCTCGCATTTTATGTTAATGACCGGCAATACGTTTTCTTTTACGAAGAATTATAATCAAAGAAACGGACAATCAGAACCTAAATGTTTAGTCTAGACACAAAATATTTAAAGAAATTGAACGGTGAAAATCCGGAAGTTACTCGGTTTTTACGCTGGTTTCGTAGAGAGGGCCCAAATACGGTCAGATGTGATATTCATTTTATTAAAAGACCAAACCCCCAATATTTGTTAAATCAATCATCAATATCAATACGAAACTTCACGCCGAAATTCGCAAGTGTGCGTGGCTTGTCGTGACTTTACTTCAGACATGGTAAAATCAAAGTCGCGGACGTTGACTTATCACGTATGGAAATCGTATAGACCCCTTTCGAAATTCGCGTGCCGATTATTAGAAGGTCGGAACCACTGCACAATGGCCGAAAAACTGGCGTCGTGGAACGTTCAAGTCATTCCATCAGATAGCGAACGTTCGGAGCGCGGTGGCCAACGGAGCAGACGAGCCAATGGAACAGCAGGGAAGGCGCAACGTCACTGCGCTCATCACCTTTTTTTGTGGGTGTGTTTTTTTCTTCTACTCCGAACAAACGCATAAAGTGTGCCGTGACGTTGCGGTTTTAGTCCGCCATTGTGCAGGGATTCCACAGCTGCCAACAGAGGGCAGTATTTCGAAAGGGGTGTATATCTGGGGCATATCTGGCCATATCAAACATTATATGATTATATACGGCCTATATACAGCCTTATTTGGAGTATATACAGCCTTACCTGGCGTATATACAGCCTTATCTGGCGTACATACAGCCTTATCTGGCGAATATAAAGCCTTATCTGGAATATAGAAGCCTATTCTGGCGTATATACAGACTTATCTGGCATATATACAGCCTTATTTGAGGTATATACTTCGTTACCTGGCGTATATACAGCTTGTCCTGGCGGCCGGTTTTCAATATATAAAAAAGTTTTAAAAAAGTAAAAAAAGTGCTTTGTTAGCAAACTGTGAATGACTCATTAATTGCGAGCTAAATATTAACACAAATAATCCCAAATTTTAGCTTTGGCAAGCTTAAGTATGGGAATATTTGTGATAATATTCACGAGGATTTCAATGTAGCTTAATTATTTCGAAGTTTTAACATTACGCCCGAATAGACCATTCGCTAAATTCCCCAAGCGCCTCGGCCCGTACCTGAGGAATCGTGGGGACGGTGTTCCTTCAGCTGTCTAGTGATCGGAAATTTCGACCAATTCTATGGTTACACAGTTTTGACTGTAATTCGGAGTCACCCTAAACAGGTGTCGTATAGAACCCAAGTACCTGCCATATCACTTTTAAAATTTCTCGCCAACGTCAGTACTGTGCATTCTGTCCAACCTTGAACCTGGATGAGCTGCAGACATATCTCTTACATTATTATCATTCTCGTACAGCTTCAAAGACGCTGATATTAAGTTAGAAACGCTAAAAATGCTATAAACAGCTCCGCTGAATCCGAGCTAAATCCTGGTTTTGGTTCTTGTGATTTCTCGGCTTTTAAGTAATTCCTGCAAAAACAACGATCAGGAGAATGATAATATTGTAAGAGATTTCTGCGGCTCAGCCAGGTTGAAAGGTGGGCAGGCACAGTATCATAAACGCTGCCATTGACGAGAAATTTTAAAAGTGATATGACAGGTCCTTGAGCCCTATGGGACGCGTGTTCAGGGTGACTACGAATTACACTCGAAACTGTGTAACCATGGAATTGGTCAACCTTAGCGATTACTAGCGATCTGAAAGATCACAGTTCCCATAATTCCTGGAGTGCGGGCCGGGGCACTTGGGAGAATTGTAGACAATAAAAAGATATAAAGTGCTGATTTCAGGCTTAATTGTGTCCTTTTGATATGCCTGGCCAGATCTGGAATTTCCATATTTAGCCAGATCTCGGATTTACTTACCTGGCCAGGGATATCAAACTATATCTGGCATTATGAGGCTATATCAGGCAGATATACCGCATCAGGCTATATGTGGCCAATTTTTGATATGGCCATATCTGATATCTTCAAATCTAGCCAGATATGAATATTTTGTAAGGGATACCCAATTCACACGACCGTAAAGGTACCTTTGGATAAGGGACCTTTATTCTCTGCGGCTAATCAATTAACGATCTTCCGCGCGTGGCGTGTGCTCGCGACCCAAGAACACGGGCTGATTCGCCGATAGCAAAGGGACCTGTGTTAAAGGTACCTTTAAGTTGACTGTGTGAATGGGGTATTACTTCCGGTTTTGATCAACATGGTTGATGGTTAGCACAACAATCATCGTCAGAGAATTGAGCTTCCCTCAATGCCGTATATCTTGTCTTTCTTAGAACGAAGTTATTTTACTGAGACAGCAGTCAAGAGCTGTCGTGGCCAACGTAACTAGAATACCTCAGTTGTGAAACTCCCGCAGAAGGGGGTACCCCCCTCACTCACTTCAGTCCGCCTCCCGTCGTATGAAGCGCCATCTAGATTTTCGTTTCATAACTACATGCTCTATAGAGCAGACCTTGAACGCCATCTAGACGCTGTGCTTCAAAGCGTATGTATTCCATAGAATACACTGCAGTTACCAGAGCACCCGTCCGGCGCGTCGGGCGACCGAAGGCGGGTCGTGGTGACTGCAAGCAGCGTCTATCAGCCGTTCTGTAACTGAGCTAATCTAATAACGTTGGTCGTAGCTCTCTTTGCATGATGTTACGCCAGAGCTTCCGCTGTTGCCAACGAAAACGCTGTGTTTTGCGGGTGCAATCTGAGCGGTTGGGCACTGTTTAAAATTGAATTACATATGCGGCTGAGTAAGATAAATTCGGATATTGCAAGGATGATATTCCCAAAAGCAATGAATAAATAATTTAATTGTGTTCTGAACGACGATATTTTAGTGGACAATTCCATTAACTAAATTTTTATAGAGACACCTGAACTTTTCTGACTAACCTAAATCAAGCATCGCGTAGCTCTCATCGTAAAACAAAATAATGACTGTCTAAAACTAGCTTTAAAAAAAGTTTACTGAACGCACACGCGCAGTAAGAAGGCTCGTAATCAAGATGATCTGTAGAATTTATTCGCGTCCGTAATGTTTCCCAACAGCATTACTGATTGTCCAGTACAGAGATACTACCGCCACGTGTAGCTGTGAAGCGTCTGATAGGGGTGCGCGGAGCTGGTGGGTTCATAACTGCATTTCACTTTTCTCTAAATTAAATTTTCCGGAGAACGCTACTTTTTTTTTGCGTGGCTTTTATGATTTCACAGAAAATGTGTTTCTCCAGGCATTTCATTTTCCTCGCATGCTTGGAGTATTTTGATCCAAACTTCTGAATAAATAGTTCCGGTATAATCGATGAATATATGCGTAGGTTCTCAAAGGCTTGCTTCAGATGCGTAAAGCCGGGGTCACAACGCTCATACTTCCGCGCGCGCAGCTTGCCAAGTAGACAGCGCACGCGTGGCCTAACGGTTATAGCGCCTGCCTCCCACGCGAAAAGCCAGGGTTCGATTCCTGGCCGTGGGGACGCCTTTTTGTTGACATCTGATGTAATATTCTGGTAAATTCGAGAACCGTGCTGCTTGTTCGAGGTCAGAATATTCTACGCGCAGAACCTTCTACGCCGATTCTTCCAGAACCTCCGCGTGTACATAAGAGGCTCCGCGTGGCGAGCCGCAGTCAGTTTTCGCCCCAGCGTTCGACTCTGCTCTTTCGCCGACTTCGACGCCCGCGACGCTCTGCTGTTATCTTCTGTTTGATTTTCATTTTTGGGCACAAGTTCACCCCCATCAAACGTTTCCGTTTACCTAGTTTTTCTTTGTTTCACCTTGTCATTCGTGACATTTTGGTGGAGGTGCTGGGTACCGCATGTCCGTGCAGCGCACCCTTACAAGTTCCCGCAGTGCAAGTCCAAACCCAAGCCCCGGAGAACCCGACGAAGACCAGATCGAGACCCGATCAAGTCGCCGTACCCAAGGTCTACACCCGGAATACGGACCCTTGCCACCCAAGAGCAAGCCAACAAGGAGGACGACGATGGCCGACCAGTCGCAGACCCCGGTCGCTTCTGCCGTCGTATACCTGCCCGTCGCACCCCGGACTCCGACGCTATTCCACGGGGAGATTCACGAGGACGTTGAGGATTGGCTTCAACAATACGAACGAGTGGCCCGCCATAACCGATGGACACCGAAGCAGTGCCTTCAGAATGTCTACTTCGCTCTGGAAGGCACGGCACGCACCTGGTTCGAGAACCACGAAGCGTCAAGTTCGTCGTGGCAAGACTTCCAGGCGGAGCTTCGACACACTTTTGCCGGCCAGCAGCGACGTCAGCAGGCTGAAGAACTTCTTCAAGCAAGAAGCCAAGGGCCAAACGAGAGTGTCACGAGTTTCGTCGAGGACGTTCTCCGCCTCAGGAACCGCGCCGACCCAAAACGCTCCTGAAGAGAAGAAGCTGCGGTTCCTGATGCGAGGAGTGATAGAAACCATCTTCGGAGGCCTTGTGCGGAGCCCGCCTATCACCGTCCAAGACTTCATCACGGAGGCAACAAACATCGAACGTGCCCTTCACATCACGGAGGCAACAAACATCGAACGTGCCCTTCAAGCACGTGCCTCCCACTATCAGAGACTTCCTGGCTTCACCGCCCTCTCGCCGTAGAGCAGCAACACCCAGGACATACGCGAGATCATCCGGAACGTCGTCCGGGAGGAAATCAAGAAGCTCTTGCCTGCTACCCACCAGCCTGCTTCGGTGTCAATAGCCGAAGTTGTCCGCGAGGAGGTCCAGCGGGCATTCCAACCTGAGGCTCCTGCAAGCGTAGCAGCACCCGAAGAGCCCCCTTCGACCTACGCCGCGGTAGCTCGGAGACCGGCGCCAACTGTCCAGCAGTATTCCACGCCACCTCGACGTGTCCTACCAAAGCCACAGACTTTCCGACGTCGGGAAGGGCAACCCGAGTTCGTCCGCACTGAACACCCGACGCCGAGGAAGACCGACGTCTGGCGAACGGCCGACCGACGCCCGCTCTGCCACCACTGCGGGGAAGCCGACCACATCTACCGCAGCTGCCCCTACCGTCGACTTGGTCTGCGTGGTTTCCACCCGAACGACCCACGCCCGAGGTACGGCGAACGCCCTCACGATATCGAGGAGTACCTCCGACGCTCGCCCTCTTCAGTGCCGTCTCTCCGCCGTGAATCTCGCTCGCCGTCACCACGACGTTCAGCGTCTCCAGCGCCACGACCCCGCCGAGAAAGCCTGTCTCCCCTGCGTCGCCGGGAAAACTAGGCGCGTCAACGCCTGGAGGTGGCGTTGCCGAGACGACCGAAGTAAAGAGCCTTCAAGAACGACGGAGCGCTCCCACTCTCCCGACGCTGCGCATCGCAACGACACTCCTGCTTCGGTGTCCAACTACCTCAACGTTATCATCGACGGCCACGACACGACGGCACTCGTCGACACCGGAGCAGACTACTCCGTTCTGAGTGGGAGGCTCTCCCGCCGCCTTCGAAAAGTCATGACGCCGTGGGATGGACCTCAGATACGAACCGCCGGAGGACACCTCATTACACCAGTCGGGAGATGCACTGCTCGCGTCGAGATCCACGGTGAGACGTGCCCTCTGAAGTTCGTCGTTCTACAAGACTTTTCCAGAGACGTAATTCTCGGCATGGACTTTCTGTGTGAATACGGCGCCGTCATCGACCTTGGTGAGAACAGATTGATGCTGCGCAAGCCTGTTCCGCCTTCAGAGAAACCCCAAACAGCGTCAGCCGCCGTCCGAGTCGCTGCCGACCACGTGAACCTGCCACCGCGATCAAGTGTTGTCGTACCCGTAGTGACCGATGCAGCTACCTGCGGCAAAGTTGCTCTAGAAGGCAACCTTCAATTGCTTCTGGGAAGAGGAATAGGCGTCGCAAGAGGATTAGCTGAACTTCAGGATGGCCGCGCTGTGGTCCTCGTGACGAACTTCCGGAACGAAGCGCAACACCTCACAAAAGGTGCAGCCGTGGGCCACGTCGAGGAACTGCGAAACTCCGCCAAAATCGCCGCCATTACTGACGAATCCTCGCCACCTCGACAAGACAGTACGCCGCCAGCGCAGCTCAACATTGACCCTAAGCTTCCGGGCCCGAAACGACGGCAGCTGAATAACCTCCTCGCCGAATACCGCGACTGCTTTGCGACGTCGTCGAAGGTGCGCCAAACCGCCGTTGCGAAGCACCGCATCGTTACCGAGAACGACGCGCGCCCTGTGCATCGATTGCCGTACAGAGTTTCCGCTAAAGAAAGGGAGGTGATCCAGGAGCAAGTTCAAGAGATGCTGAAGAATGACATAATCATACCTTCAAGTAGTCCGTGGGCCTCTCCAGTCGTGCTGGTTAAGAAGAAGGACAGAACGCTTAGGTTCTGCGTCGACTACCGGCAGCTGAACGCGGCTACCAAGAAAGACGTCTACCCCCTCCCCCGCATCGACGACAGTCTGGACCGGCTGCGCCACTCTCGTTATTTCTCATCGATGGACCTTAAGAGCGGCTACTGGCAGATCGAAGTCGACGAACGGGACCGTGAAAAAACAGCCTTCGTCACGCGGGATGGACTGTACGAGTTCAAGGTTATGCCCTTCGGACTATGCACGGCGCCAGCAACTTTCCAGCGTGTCATGGACACCGTACTGGCAGGGCTGAAGTGGCAGAGCTGTCTCGTCTACCTTGACGACGTCGTAGTATTTTCAAATGACTTCGACGAGCACTTGCGAGGACTCCGAGCTGTTCTCCAAGCCATAAAGACCGCCGTACTCACCCTCAAGCCGTTAAAGTGCCGGTTCGCATATGACGAACTGAAATTCCTAGGTCACGTGGTTAGTAACGAAGGCGTCCGTCCAGACCCCGAGAAGACTCGCGCCGTCGCGGCATTCCCAGCGCCCACAGACAAGAAGGCTTTGCGAAGATGCCTTGGTCTTTGTGCCAACTATCGACGCTTCGTTCGGGATTTCGCAAGGATTTCCGCACCGCTCACTAAACTCACGAAGGACGCCGAGAAGTTCGAATGGGCCGAGGAGCAGCAGCACGCATTCGACGAGCTGAAGCAACGACTCCAGACTCCTCTTGTTCTTGGACACTTCGATCAAGACGCGGAAACCGAGATTCATACGGACGCAAGTAACGAAGGACTTGGCGCGGTACTGGTTCAAGTGCAAGAAGGCACCGAGCGAGTCATCGCCTACGCGAATCGAACACTGTCCAAAGCGGAGAGAAATTACTTCACGACTGAAAAGGAATGTCTTGCGGTCGTCTGGGCGATCACAAAGTTTCGCCCGTACTTGTACGGGGGCCCTTTACGCGTTGTCACGGACAGCCACTCGCTCTGCTGCCTTGCGAACCTAAAGGACCCGTCCGGACGCCTCGTTCGATGGAGTCTCCGAATGCAGGAGTTCAACATGACTGTTGTCTACAAGTCAGGCCGCAAGCAGAGCGACGCCGATTGCCTCTCCAGAGCCCCTGTCGAGTAATCTCCCGGTAGCAGCGACGACGATGACGACGAGTGCTTCCTAGGCGCAGTGAACACCGACGACATGGCGCGACGACAAAGAGACGATCCTGAGTTGCGCGCGCTAATCGAGCACCTCGAAGGACGAGGGGGTACTGTCCCCCGTGTCTTCGCGAGAGCCCTGCCGACTTTCGTCCTCCGACAAGATGTACTTTACAAGGAGAACTTCGGAGACAACAGCACGTCGTGGCTGCTGGTAATCCCTACCGACCTTAGAGCGCAGATCTTCCAAGCCTGCCACGACGACCCGACGTCCGGACACCTTGGTTACAGCCGCACGCTGGCCCGAATCCGTGAAAGGTATTACTGGCCCAAGCTGCCGAAGACCGTTCATTTCTATACACGGTCGTGCCACGAGTGCCGGCGACGCAAGAAACCGCCGACGAAGCCGGCAGGTCTCCTGCAGCCGATTGCTCCCCCGAGTGCACCGTTCCAGCAGATCGGAATGGATCTACTTGGTCCTTTCCCACCATCGACGCAAGGAAACCGATGGATTATCGTCGCCACAGATTATTTCACGCGGTACGCCGAAACGAAAGCCCTTCCTGCAGGGACTGCTGTGGAAGTCGCCAAGTTTTTTATCGAGTCCATCGTCCTCCGGCACGGCGCTCCCGAAGTTTTGATCTCAGACCGGGGATCATCGTTCATGGCCCAGCTGACGCAAGAAATCCTTCGTCTCAGCCACACCAGCCATCAGGCACCACTGCGTACCACCCCCAGACCAATGGGCTGACGGAGAGACTCAACAAGACCATCGCCGACATGATCTTTATGTACGTCGACGTGGAGCATAAGACATGGGACGAGGTGTTGCCGTACGTCACATTTGCCTACAACACGGCCGTGCAGGAGACCATCGGGGTGACACCCTTCCAACTGGTTCATGGTCGCAAAGTAACGACAATGCTGGACGCGATGTTACCCCACGAAAGGCTGTCGACGGAGGTGACGACGCCCAGGTGGTTGCCCAACGGGCAGAAGAAGTCCGCCAGCTCGCCAGACACCGTATCCAAGACCAGCAACGCGTCGACGCGGGCCGCTACAACCTTCATCGTCGGGACGTCCACTTCCAGCCCGGAGACAGGGTGTGGGTGTGGACACCGATCCGCCGCCGTGGTCTCAGCGAAAAACTCTTGAAGCGCTACTTCGGACTCTACAGAGTGCTTCGTCGACTCGGGGATCTGAACTACGAGGTGATGCCCGAAGGCACACGGACTTCATCACGCCACCCGCCACGACCAGAAGTCGTTCACGTCGTGCGCATGAGGCCGTACTACGCTCGATAGGACTGTGGCCCTTATCTGTTCCAAATGACTCTTTAGCTCACCGTTCTTTTTGTTTGGTTTGTTTTGTGCTGCATCGGGGCGATGCACTTTTTAAAGGGGGGAGTAATGCCGCGCGCGCAGCTTGCCAAGTAGGCAGCGCACGCGTGGCCTAACGGTGGCATTCCACTTCCGGCTGTCGTGCAGTACGGACGTGTGATATGGATCGCTCCGCAGGAGCGGCGATGACGAGCGGCCTCGGCCGCGGTGCCGCTGATAAGGGTAGCTTCGCCCAAGATGACGCTGTGATGTTGCCTCCGTTGCCTACCGGGGAATCGCTGAAGTGCAGCGTAGTGCTGCACTGTGACACCGGTGGACGACCCTACAGAGCCGAAGACTTCGTGCCCTCGTTGAAGCAGGTGGGGGTGTTGTCAGAGGTGGCCGGTCTGGGCGCGTACCAGATGGGTCATGTCTGGCTTCTAAAGCTGAAGACGCCGGAAGCCAAGGGCAAGCTGCTGTCCGAGGGGCAACTGCAGGTGAAGGGGCGCCGCTGCTTGGTGATCAACCCGTGCCGGCGAGAAATCAGGGTGAAGCTGCATTGGGTCACCTTTGACATGCCCGTCGAAGCCGTTCGCCGAGCTTTTGACCTTTACGGCGAGGTGAAAGACGTCGTCCGGGAAAAATGGAGAGTGGAGGGTCTTGTAGGCGTCGATTCTACGACGCTGAGCGTTGTCCTCACCCTTCGACAGGATATGACACCGGAAAACCTGCCGCATCAACTACGCTTTCACGGAGGGACGGTCCTTGTGGTGGTCCCCGGACGCGCGCCGGTGTGCCTCCGTTGCAAACGCACGGGGCACATCCGGCGCGACTGCAGGGCGCCTTGGTGCTCTGGGTGTCGCACGTTTGGAAACCAAAAAGAAGACTGTGCCCGGACTTACGCCCGAGTTGCTGCGCCCACGACTGGCGACGATAGCTGCGAACAGGACATGGACGAGTTCGAGGCAGAGCAGGCTGCGAGCAACGTTAACGGGGCTCCTGGCAGTGAACCACTTGGCCATGACGTGCAGAGTTCACTTACTTCACCGCCCACTAAGGAAGGGGAGAGGCAGAAGCAGCCTGAGACCGAGCCGCAGACTCAAGAAGAAGGGATGGAAGGGGCCGTGTGCGAGGCGAATAAAACTTCCGAAGGGGCGAACCAAGACGGCGACATGGACTTGGACTTGGCGACGGCTAAGCGCCGACGCGATGAGGTGACTGTGACTTGTGCAGGGGAGCAAGTGCCGCAGCGCAGTGAAGTCATCTGGAAGGTCGCCCTATCGAAGAAGAGTCGTCGCCGGTCACCGAGGAGGTCCTCATCGTTACCTCGTGAGGACCGACCCCCTCAGTAGATCTGTTTCCTCTCGCGGTGTGCCCTTAGTGCGGTCACGCTCTAGACTATGATAGAACTTGAACGTGCACTGCGTATTGGTACTCTGAATGTACGAGGACTAGGCGACAGGCGCAAACAGTACCAGCTTAGCCGTCTGTTCATGGAAGAGGGGCTGGACGTAGTTGCGATACAAGAAACTAAGGTGGAGAGCGAGGATCGCACCGAGGGCATGTTGAGACCGTTCACAGCCCGGTACAACGTAATGCGGG
>JABSTQ010008626.1:0-60969 GCA_013358835.2 Ixodes persulcatus | reverse complement strand
GAAAACGCACACTGCCTGCTAGACTGCGAGACTGTTTAATGTGAAGTCGTTCGTTAATTTCGCTTTGCGTGTGTGCTCATCTATTACTTTAATATTTGTGTGTGTCTTTAAACTTAACGAGGACGTTAAGGCTCCAGGACGGCCGAGTGTAGTCTTTTCCCCAAGTGGGCGACCAATACATTCCTGGTGTCCGGAGGCGCGCTATGCCATGCTCCGCGACTGGCTCTCGTGCGAGGTCCGGGCGAGGCGCCGAGCGCCGAAGCCGCTTCCGCGGATCGGGTTGCGCGGGCCCGGCTGTTGCCGGGCGGGGCCTCCGGAGAGCTCTCTCTGGACCTACGACTCAGTGTGTGTGCATTCTCGCTGCGTAGAAGACGCCTGTGTGGCAACAGCACAGAAGACGCCTGTGTGGCGACAGTGAGCGCGAACTCGGCCTGTGTGGCCACCTCAATCGTATTAAACGTCACTTTTATCTGTTACCGAATCTGATTAATCATCTCTAACAAAGATAACACAAGTAAGCTTGGAAAGTCTTTGTAATGAGCCGAGTAAGCTGACATTGTCTGGTAAAAACAAAGTACACACAAGCCATCACAAGAAATTTTCAAAACCATAAAGTTTTGAAACGTTTTAGGTGTTAGCGAATAGTTTGGGTTTTCGCTCGTTCTGCTAAGATTCTTTTACGCAGAATATTCCGATTTCGTTATTCCGCGTAGAGGGTGAACGCTCCCAGCCGCGCGTTTGCAGCAATAGGGATCAAATGTTAGTAGATAGTTTTTGCGCAACTATTAAGACACGTTGCGCACGCCAAGGACGGGTACCGTTAAAAAGGGAAACTTTTTTATCATCTAGACCACAGAAACCTCCGCTGAACATGAACTAAGCGCAAACTTTACAAGTGGAGGCTCCTTACGTTCGATCGCGCGTCGGCTGCGTGAACGCTCGTGCAGCGGGAGCCTGAGTCAATTCTGCCCGCTCACGTCTGTAGCCTCTGTTGTTGGTCTATGTTAAGATGAGACGAAGTACAGTCGCTTTGAGGAGAGTGCGTCAGTTCTGAAAGAAAAAAACAGCAAACGCTTCGTGCTCACGTGTCACGTCTTGCCTCACTTACGAAGCGACGAAAGAACGAGCGTGTGATTTCCCTTCTTTGCGTCTAGGGCACGCGTGCGGTAATACAAAAACACTGCCTTGAATCGTACCAAAGTCACTGTGCAACATTCAAGAGTTCGCTGCTGCACTAGTAGGCGGCTTGGCTAGCGCAAGAGCGAAACAGAGCCTCACTCCGGTTGCATAGTAGCGTAGACCGTGCTCGCATCGCGTGCCCATTTTCGCCCTAGTTCGCGTTTTCCAAGCCGTCAAGTCGTTCTGCTGATATCTGGGAAGTCTCTGTAGTCAATTAAGCATTAAACTGTAGAACTCGCGACAGAGATGCAATCGCGAAACACGAAAACTAACGGAAACAACCTTCCGCCGCATTGTATCCAAGCGAGAGCGTCTGCTAGCTGGGAGCAATCCATGCGGCGCCACCGTCGACGCGCGAGGGCGAGAGAGAGAAAAGAGAGAGAGGAGGGAGGAGATGTCGCTACCTTTCTTATACAGGGGCCTTAAACGAGATGTTTTGGCGGCGCCACCTCGCGGGCGCTCTCCTGTGACGCAGATGGTAGGATGCGAGCAGACGACGCGCTATGGAGTGGATATGTTTCTTCGCATCTATGCCGATTAGAAACGGTTTATTTATTAAAGAAACGCAGATAACGCTTTTGTGAGTGATCTTTCTAATGAATAACAGCGCCTCCAAGTTGCATTTTAAATTAAAAAAAAGGGCGCTCCGGTTTGTTTGTAAACATGAGAATAACAAAAGTGTTTCATGTTATTTTCCAGCAAAGAGACAATATACACGCGCGTTTTCTCATTGTAAATCCACAGGAGCACCCCAAAAGTAGACTGGTTGCTGCTTGCTTCAATAGATCTTTTCCAAATCGAAGCGCCCGTGGTGCCACGGTGGCACGGTGGCACGAAAGGAATTCTGAGTACCAGCTGGCCACTTAGTTTTGGTTTTAGTTTCAGATTTTGTCATGATCATCCTGTCGTGACGGAACACGCTGCTTGCGTTTTCATTGCTCCGACTTCCTTCCTTCCGCTGACACAGGCTCTCAAAACTTACGTGTTTTTTTTTTTCTATCCCTTTTTTTTAGTAAGTCGGTTTTGTGGGAGTTTGTTCTGGACACTCATATGAACCGTCTGTTCATAAGCTCGCATGCACATGAAAATTAACGTGAGCAAATAATTCTGCTCTAATTTAGAAAAAAACAACAACAAAAAGGTAAAACGATAAAAATATTACTTTGTGTATTAAATATTTTTTCAGTACCACGTTTAAATCAATCTGTTTTTGCATAAGAACTCAAGTGTCATTCGTTCGATCAAGTATCTTCGCTGTCCGAAAGAGTCGAATGTGTGCATCTTTGATTTAGAAATTAAAGGGATTATCCGGTCAAATTTCGTATTCATGAAAACATTTAGACCTCATTTTCAATGGCTGTAGGAGCATCTTCCACGACAAATCTGAATTTTGTGTGCTTCCCTGGAGGAGTAATTGTATTTTAACCCAAGCGTGCATAAACGGCGTTTTCCTCTTCCACCTTTAGGGAAGCGGAGTTTCTGAGGTAACATCAGGCAAAGAACGCGCCGAACTGAAGTTCACTTCGAATTTTGTCCTCCGCGTGAGCGGTACGACGTGGTTCACCCTCGCTGCTGCGCTAGATTGTTTTATTTTTTTATTTTTTTTATTTTTTTAGAATGAAAGGGTATTTTCGTTGTGCGGTTGTCACGCTCCACACTTCTCCGCGACATTTACAGTGGCGAGTAATATGGAATGCTGCGGTGCGTCGGGAGCACTGTGTTCCCACGGAGGAATGAGGCATAGGATATGACAATCCACCTCTTTCGAAATCATGGTTCCAGAGTTTCTGGTATGAAAACACATGTTCGCGTTCCATGGATTCACGAGCGGCCATGGCATGCTTTCAAGCGAGATCTCGTGAAAGCGCTCGTGGTGTGCACGCGCGTTCTCTACCCAAAAATCTCGAACCAGTGACTTCGTAAAAAGGTGGATTGCAAGACTGGTGTGACGTCACGTCAGGCATGGGAGTGCAGCCGTTGATACTTGCGAAATTCGGCATGGAGTTTCGTTCAATTATCCGTCGTTGATTACACTAAATTGCGGTGTCGTTTAATGGAATAAAAATGGCCTATGTTAATCATTAGGCTCCCACCAGGTAACCATCACGAAATCTTAAGAACTTCCGGTTTTCACCGGACAATCCCTTTAAGCGATCTTAGTGCTGAGCGTGCAATCGACGCGCGCGTGACATTGTTCGCGCTCAACGGCTGCGGCTCGCTGCGCCTTTTATTTCGCGGATATCTGCCACACAAAAGTTGCCCAGTCAATTGTAAAGTATTACATCGCTTCAACAAGCCAGTGGACGCGGAAACATAACAGAAGACTGATTAAATTGCGGAACACACGAAACATAGCTGTGATGATGTCTGCAAACAAAACCAGAACCGGAAGTGTTGTCGGCTCCCTATCATGACGGCCAGAAGGGGCCCGAATTAATTTACCAGTCTAATTAACCCATAATTTTAATCGCGGCACAACGTTGCCCCGGCATTACACAAAAAATTTCTTCCAATATTCCCAGACGAAAAAAGGGAGTCAGTCATTTGCCACTCCCACCCACTTTTATTGACGCAATTCGAGGAACGCGCCGGCAACCCCGTTAATGTCAGCCTCCGTGGCCTCGTCCAAAACTGGTTCATCGGTGTCGGCACGCCAGACACGCACGTTTCTGCTGAGAGTCGCATATGTTCGACTGAAACGATGGCTACCGTCGCCAAAGAAAACGTTGCCGAGTTGATCAAACAGCAGGGCGACGTCGTCCGTAAGCTCAAAGCCGAGAAAGCTCCGAAAGAAAAGGTAAACCGGCCTACTGTTGCCCTCGTCCGTGTGACGTGGTCCGAGTGAAGTTTGCATCACACATGGTTTCTGACATCACCCCGACTTGTCAGAGTGCGGGTTTGTCCTTAATTTATAAAATATGTCTCTCTGGGGACATGCTGGTCACAAGTAGTCCTCCGGTGGTTCGCTCGCGAGCAACGCCGGGGTGCTACGTAAAGGTCGGTGAATGAATGGGCTAGTGCTGTTCTCTCCACCAATATCCCGTTTTTTCTGCTCTCCCTTTCATTCACGTTAGTGCTTTTTTTTATATATCTTTTGTTTTTGGTGGTTCGGAGTTTAGGTTAGCGGGCATGAATGCCAGAGCCTAGTTGCTTTGACACAAAATATAGACATTATAATAACCTGAGGTCTAGTACTGGTTCTTAGGTAGGCTAACTGATACGATCGGCTTTGCTTTACATCACACGCACAGTGTTTCATAAAATAAATATTAGTAATAGTAAAAAAGGTTTATAATTCGATCACAAATAATGGTGGGGAGTGGGAAAATGTTGTGTTAGACGGCTTGACAGACTCTTGACCCCACTACGAGGGAAATTGACACGAATCGCGCGTAATTAGTGCCAGTAAATGAACGAAAACAATAACTTAAGTTTGTCTCTTGCAGAACTACGGTATGTGTTATTATCTGAATGATTCTGGTATGTTTTGCCGAAGCTAGGTCCCTTTCAAGCTCTTCTGGCTGCCTTACTGCCTCCGTGCATAGTGTTAGCGGCACACTGTGCAGTTTGGCTTCTGCTCATGGAAAACCCTGCTAGATCAAGTCGATTGACAAAACTGCCACCGAGACGCAACTCCCTCCCTCGCAAAATGTCTGTCACTGGCAGCGATCTGGTCACCATTCGATCGAAGCGCCACCTTATTTCTACACTGCAGCGTTTTTAGGCATAAGCAGCCCAGAGGACAGCCGCAGCATGCAAAAAAACATGGCGCTTCAATCGACCAGTGAATAGGCAGCCTTCGTACACACCCACGCCCTTGTTTAGCGTCATGACGTCTCTGACAGCTAAACAAAACGCGGGGGGGGGGCTTATGGCCATGCTTCTAGCTCCGTGACTCGTTGCTTGGCGCTCTTACCAGCTAGTGTCACAATCTTATTGGCATTGAAGCGATAATAAGACGCTTGGGGCTCGCCATGTCCCACGTTTCTTAAGCTGCGAGAGGCTACAGCGTCTTGGCGGACCGACTGCACTGTGACGCCAGAGGCCGCCCGGACATGGGGGATTGCCATTTTTGTTTTTAGTCGAAATGCATCCAGTGTGTAGTACGTCTATTTGCAATATGCGACCGATGCTGAAGGCTTACCTCGTCGTGCTTCCTTCTTTATCGAGTCGCAAAAGCAGACGTGCCGCCATTTGTCGTCGCAAGGACACAAGCAGCGAGCGGTGAAAAGCAGTAGCTACCGTTGCTGGGGGTCTCTCATTTCTACGACGCAAGTGACACTTTGAGAATCAAAATAATAATAATGATAATACTAATCATGATAATATTCCTGATAACTGTCTCTGTCGATTACGATGGGGGGGCCGAAGGAAAAAAAGCTGTAATGTACAACCTGCCTCTGATACCTATAGACGCTTTCAAGCAGCTGTGCATGGGCGGTGCCGTAACTGACCTTCAGTTTTATTTCCTCTTACTCCGTTTGCTTCACTTCATCATTGCCAAAGTGCTACTGCGTCCTTCTTCCCAGCATTGGCCTTTCTGGAGGCTTTTCAACGCCTGCTTCAGTGGCTCAGCATCTCGGCAAGACGAGAGAAGGTCGGCAATGGCGGCTCAATCTGGCGCGTGTTTAAAACGTCTATAGCCACGAGTGTTGGCAACAGCGCTATTTAGCGGGAAGCTTAGCGGGAAGTGGCACATGCCCTTACAAAGGCTGATACCCCCCTAAAACAGGCGTTGTGTGAAGGCTCCCTACTGGTGATGAGTGTTGTTGTTGAGAGGGGAATTCAGTTCATGCAAACAAGCATTTGTGAAGGTTTACTTGCTGAGAGGGTCCATACTCTGTTCTCCCCTAACTGACAGTGCAGTGCGTTGGATTAGTCGTACGTCTGTCTTTTGCCACATAATCGTGAGGGGAAAAAAAGGGAGGCGTTTGATTGGCTCGGTGAGTGCTTAGCTCCCACAGCACTCTCAGCTTATGGGTGGATGGGGTATAGTGGCGTTGCTGGCGGGCTACCTGTGCAGTGGCCTTTGATTAGGGTCCGACATTGGGCCGTTTATTTTAAAATTAAAAGTGCCCCAACACACAAACCTGATATCCATCAGCACAGATTTTCATCTGTTTGGTCACAGGTCTTATGAGAGGATATACTTTTTGTAGTGAGTAGACAATGCCTCATCCTTGGCAAGCCCCAACAACGCTTGCTTTTTTTTTTCTTCGTCTTGGTCCCTCCAGATCTTGTGAAGACGCCGTTTTTTTTCTTCTTCCTTCTCTCCCTCTTTCCATAACATCTGCAACGACCCTCTTCTGACGATGGCGTCTTTACTTAAATGCCTGCGTGCTTCACGTCTCGTGTCCTTCCACGCTACCGGCCGAAACTTGTCGACGGCGGCGTTGTCCGTCACGCAGGTGAGTCCAGCAATCTTCTGCTTGGGCTGTTTCTTAATTTCCACTGGATGAATGGGTCGGTGAATACGGCTGACCCGTTTGAGTCGGGTGGCATGCTGTGCTGCCTAGCATGTGTCTTAATCTCAAGCTGCATACTTCGAAATTGTTCACGCTTTCAACACAATGGACTTGTCTGCTTTTTTCTGCCTGACACGCACATTGACTTTGATGCAAAATGCAATTGTAATTGAAAATGTTGCGTGTCTGTATATTAACATCCTGACAATTTCGAACATGGTAAGCTTGTGCTCGTCATCCAAAGGCTTGATCAGCATCGCAACCTGCCTTTGTGTAGGTTTGAAACGGTGGTGATCTGGGAATCATTGTGTTGACAATTCGGCTAGTTGGTTCATTCTTAAAAATACAAACAGCGCAACGACACGGACAGAGTAAGACAGACTGACAGACAACAACGTCATTGATTGTCACTTCTTTTTTCTGCCCATGTCATGCTTTTCGGCCTAACAAGGTCGCAGACGAGAGCGGTGCTCTGGTTGAGTAAAACAGCGTCCCTTGTAGTCGCCAAAAAGTGTGAATGGAAGTCGCGAAACAAAAGCTTGCGTTCCCCTCTCTTGGATTCTCGGCAGAAGTTTTGGTTTTGGACGGGGTCGTACGAGGCTTACGGTCCGTCTGCTTTCCCGCAAAGCGCTCGGGAGGGCCAATCGCTGCATTCGACGGGGAGAGCACGGCGAATGACGAGGCTGAAAATATCTCTAGACCTAAAAGAAGACTGTCTGGCCGCGACGTCGAGCACAACGTAAGCACGTGAAACGTCGTGCTCGGCGTCTCGGCACACACAAAATTTTTACGCCTATACATGTTTGCAGCCTTGTAGTCTCCGTAGATTTAAGCGATTGGCTCTACCAGGAGCTTTGTGAGAATTTATGGGAAGATTTCTTAAGAGTGTGCTCTGTTTCGTCTCACAATGGACCGTAGAGAATGCTACGAGCCGTTGAAGTCGTCGCCTTGTGAGTGTCCCGTGACGTACGGGGCAGTGACACACGGGACAGATAGTCGCGTGATAAGTTTGCAGCGCCGGATTGGTTCCGATGGCTCGTAGCGTCTCCTGCGGTCTATCATAAGGTGAAACGGAGTGTAGTATGCTGTGCTCTGTAAAAAAGCATTTGTTCGACAGCATATAAAGTCCTCTGGAGTGGGGAAGGAGCATTCTAAGAAGACTTGCATATTTATGAGATTTTTGTTTAACCCTGCACTTTTATCGAATGAACATCTTTTCGTCTTGTTCTACTACTAGTGCCATTGACTTTATGCAAAAACTTTTTGTTTTTACATTAGTTTTTACTTTTATGTTTCTCACTTGAGCTGTAGTACCCTCTAATTTTGCGAGAAACCCTGTTCGTGTCTCTTTGGTTTTTGTACCTTTATTTCACTGTGAAATTCTAGTCGAATTGATTGCCGTAAATCGAGTTATTTGGTGCAGTGTGGACACCGTTGCTTTTGTGCCATACGGCCTCCAATGGTCATCGTCATCAGATCTTAAGAAATAAGTTGTAATTTTTGTTTTAGAGGATACTACAGGCCATTTAAAACCCCCAAAAAAGGAGAGGGCAAAAAAACAAAAAAACCTCTTTTCCTTTGGGAAAATAATAAACTCACACGGAGCGAGGTCAGGTGAGAAGGTTGAATGGGGTGCTTCGTCGATGTTGCTTTTAGTCAAAAACTGCCGAGCACTCAGCACGGTGTAGGCAGAATGATAACTCGAGTTGTTTCGAGACTGGTTCATTTACCGTGACAATGCGCCTGCCAACACTGCGCTGAATGTTCGGGAGGTTTTACTAGAAACGGTGCAATTCCCATGCCTTGTCCTCCCTATACATTCAACCTCGCCCCATGTGCCTTTTGTATTGTTTCCCCAAATTAAAAAAAAAAGGGAAAAGGGTTGTCGATGTGGAAGAGGTGGAACAGAAAGCGGCAGAAGCTCTGAAAGACATCCAAATCGACGAGTTCAGAGGTTGTTCTAATGATTGGGAAAAACGTCTCGACAAGTGCGTTGCATCGGCCGGAGAGTACTTTGAAAGTGCCGGAAATTCGAGTGCGTAAAAATAAATACACGATTTTGTGAAGTAAGTTCCAGAATCTTTTGGGTGCCCCCCTCGTACGTGGGAATTAGTGCTGATTACGTATTTGCCCTTTGTGTAGATCGATGAAGAAGTTGCCAAGCTTCTTCAGCTGAAGGCGCAACTCACCGACGAGGAGCCCCACAAGTTTGTCCTCAAAACTGCCAAGGTATGTCTGCCTCAGAGTTTGAAAGCTCCCTCTTGTTGGTTAATCAACTGGTAATGTGATATAGACATGCGTATCAATCTGTTTTAGTTGCGATTTCATCATAAAGATCTTCGTGTTTTGTTGGGAGTGTGATACGGTTAGCATGAACGAGCAATTAGTGATCACTTTACATGTAAAAGGCTGAGATAAAAATAACTACCATAGTTTGATAGAATGGGCTTATGAAGGGTGCCAACCCAGGCAATAAACTTGGACGTTTGAAAATCACTTGTACGAGTGGAACATAAAAAGTGCCAATATTACGTCCGTGCTAGCTGCGTCTTGCGGCGTACTACATTGTGGATTGCACCTGCTCAGAAAACACATGTTGAAACTGACCGCGGATAGGCAAGGTTTGTCACAAAAAACATTCCCCCCTCTCCTCCCATCCCGAAAGAATTAATCGACACAATATTTAGGTTGTGCTGCCGAGGCAGCTAGTTCCTTGAAAACGACGTTCGTTCGAGCAATTGAAGCAACTCGGAACGCTGACTAGAGGGAGGTAGTGATGACTGCTCTCTTGGCACAATTCTTTCTAGGGAACAAGGGACCATGGCCCCGCACAGATGGCACTGCGGGAGCGCGTCTTCAAGACGATAGTGAGCTGCTTCAAGAGACACGGGGGAGAGGCCATCGACACTCCCGTCTTCGAGCTCAAGGTGACTCACAGCCGCACAGTAACCCATTAAGAGTACCACTAAAGTCACATTTAAGGATTTCACCGCCGAAACGCTTTCCAAGTTACAACGAAATTGTGGTGACTGTATGGGCTGGTTCGCACGCTTGCGGTTGAGGGTGACCGACCACATCATACTTCCCTGCGATCGCTTACGACGGGAGAGCGCACCAAGAACACAAAGAATGCACTGGAACGTCGGTGCCACAAGTCAGGGGGGGGCACCGGAACTACGTAGGACTAGGTTGAAGGTTTTGCAGTATTTGCGAGGTTAAAGGCGCATACCATTTAGGAGAAGCGGTCGCTCATAACGTCGTCGGAAGTTTTTCAGGCGCACGGGGAGAGAACGATACGTGAAGATATTAAGAAAGACGTGCAAGGCGGGAGTGTTCCAGTGCTACCCATTAGGTGGCGCCAGTCTGCTCTCTCGCTCTGAGGGAGCACAGCGTGCTCGGCTCCGCTCAAATGCAAGCCTTACTTCGGTTATCATTTCCGAGTCACTTTCGACTTAGTTACGTTACTTCCACTTTTCAAAGTTGATAAATGTGCAAATTTTACGTCGATTTAGTTTCAGCGTCGGCACTGTGCCTCGAGCTCTGCCGTGAGCAGAGTGCTGTATCAGTGTGTGGCTAAACGAATATGCACCTCTTCCACGTCGGAAACTGAACGTTCGGTCAGCCATTGCGCCGTACCTCGACGTCGAGGCCTAATTTAAAATTAATTGCAACGTAGCTAGGTTAAATTTTTTTTATGAGTAACTGCGATTATTGCTGTTGGGTGAATTTGTGGCATTGTAACTGTATTTGTAACTTCGTCTCATTTTAGCTCAAGTAGCTATAACTACAAGTTAATTGCTTTTTAATAGCTCTCGACAGCTTTGCTCGGAACATTACTTCTGGTCGTCTGGAACCGTGTTTTCGGCTGTTGCTCGAACTGCCGGGCTACTTTGAGGCAGGGTGAAGGATAGATGCAGTCAGTAGGTATTTCACGCGGAAGTCTGTTTTGGCTGTTTGCTTCAACCGGAAGTACATTCGCAACTCCAGCGCGTTGCTCGCCCTCTTGCGGCAGAAACGGGAAGCGCTCTAGATAGGGTCCCCCGATTCTTCTGCTCAGCGGGCACGGCAAAACTGTCCATGATTGTGACTTGCGAACAGTGATTTCTGAGTGCAAATGACACTTCACAATCCAGTGGAGTGATGCAGGCGGTATGGCATTGTACCTTACTAGAGAATTTTGGCATTGCATACTGAATCAAGTGCCAGTGCTGTGCATTTGCAGTTAGAGTTGCGTGCTCCATGCTGATCATGTGCATCATCGCTGCGCCTAATCGAAGACAGCAGTTTTGGGTTCCACGCATGCGCAGTGTGGAACACGCAACGCTAACTCAAACACGTAGTGTTTGCATTTGCTCGCGTACGCAGCACTAAAACTCGCTACAGTTTCACCAGTTTTCCAACGCCAACGGAACGTGCTGCAGTGAGCGGATGTGCAATCGGGTAGGCGTTCTTCCGAACTGGAAAGGCTGAGATTGGCAAAACGACGGCATGTAGAAATAAAAGAAAAATAAATGTTCTGTTAAACTTTGTAATAAAAAAAAAAAAAAAGATCAGTTTTTGTGACAAGCACATAGCGTATTTTGGGGCATTTGGTTTGGAAGGATCGGCGGCAAATTTGGAAGTTTTGCCAATTGTCAAAAGTGGCGAATTTTATAGCACCATATGCTTCACCCATAATTAATGTAATTTCACATGGATTAGATCGTAAGCAACAAATTCTATTGGAGATTGAAGAACTACATAATAAAGTATTTTAATTGTAATATTATTAATACAAATTGCAGGCATGTTGGCCCCAATAAATGCCACAAGCACAAAAAGGAACCATTTAATCATAATTGTTACAGAAAGGTCTCATTTTTCTTGTTAGCTACTGGCACCTTTCCTGTTTCTTATTTACATAAATGACATAGTTCAAAACGTTAATGTAAATATCCGTCTTTTTGCTGACGATTGTATACTCTACTCACAAATCAAGGACGAACAGGATTGAATCGACCTTAACAATGCACTTCAACATATTGTACAATGGTGTCACGACTGGCAGATGTTATTAAATTTAGGTAAAACTGTATCTATGACTATAACTAACAAAAAGCAACCAAAATCGTTTTCCTATCACATAAACAATAAACCCCTGGAGAAAGTCACAGAGTACAGGTACCTTGGCTTACATATAAGCCATGACCTCTGTTGGGACTTACACATAGACTCTGTAACTCATAAAGCACTGAAGAAACTTAATTTTCTAAAAAGAACCTTACAAAGTGGATCAACTGAGACAAAATTATTAGCCTACAAAACGCTAGTCTGCCCTATGCTTGAGTACGCCAACGTCGTCTGGTTCCCATGCACGGCCTCTGGTGTTAGTAAATTAGAAAGAAAACGGTGAATAGCTGCAAGGTTTATATGCAACAAATATAGTTGGCATGATTCCCCCTCCGAGCTATGTATGCAATTGGAACTGTTGTCACTAGAAAAAAGGGCGAAAATTGCAAGGCTCAAATTTCTATATAAATTAGCTAACAGCAACTTCAACATCCCCACAGAAAATTATCTAACTCCTACTAGTAAACGGCTAACAAGATATAACCATGGTAAACTTTACGAAGAACTTCCAACCCACAATAATTGCTTTAAATATTCCTTCTTCCCCCGAGCTATCGACGAATGGAATCACTTGCCACGAAACGTACATTCCACTAGTGTAGAGCATTTTCTCACTAACTTGGAAGCGCACCTGTCGACATAGGCTTGCATACTATTATCTTCAAATGTGTATTAAAAAAAAATCTTTTTGTATGATGTATCACCCTACAACAATCCCGAATGGGATTAGTAGTATTGGAAATAAATAAATAAAATATAAAAAACACTGACATCATTATTAAGATAGACATAAACCCTGGATGTAATATAATCTCCTATGCATCCTTAAAAAACACAGACTTCTGCCGTCTGACTCGGATTCCTTTTTTGACTTTTTGTAGTAAGGATAGCGTTTCTTAATTTATATGTTTTGTGAACATTTTCTAAACTCATCACCCTTGGCAATATTTTCTAAAATTTGGATTGAAGCTGTTGTTCTTGTGCTGAGAATAATGCTAAAGCAATTGATCATCTAAATGCCCCCAAACCCATTAATTAAAAACTCGTTATTTCACATGACAAGTATCTGAGTGAGAAAAAGCAGCAAGAACACAAAAGTATTGGCGCCGATTGTTTAAACAAATACAATATTTTATGTTACCCTTGCGCATTCTCCTCCAAGCCTGAGGAGAAGTAGACTTTTAAAGCACGCAGTCCTTTATAAGGGAATTCCCATGCCAAAATTTGTCCGCGTGTCTGAGCATTTTTTTACTGAATTTAGCGGGAAAATGTATGTTGCGTGACATCGTGACGACACCAGTGGCATCGGGTCACGCGACGTCAATTTTCTTGCTAAATTTGGTGGGGAAACAAACAATGTTATTGTCCACTTTTGTAACAACTCTCTAATGTTCCAAAAAACAAGTTTAAAGGGCAACTCTGCTCAATTCCAAAGATTTCGGGATAATGAGCGATTTCGCATTAAAACGTCTTAGTAAGAGACACTGCGTCATTTGCTTCGCAAATAATGTAACATATATTTTTATATCTAATTTTAAACACGAGAAGAAATTGAAACTGAAACTTGGGCTATGTCCGGCAACATTGGCCTCGGGCCACTAAGAACATGGCTATAACGGGATACGAGATGTCACGTGATCCTTTATGCAACGAATGGCGGGATTGGGGCTAGCGTGTGCCTGGTGCAAGTGTTGCCTGCACCACACTCCTCACCACGTTTTGGTGTCTACGACATTTGACGACGTCTGCACAATTGCGGCATCATTCTGCACACATAGTGTCCGTAGTGTGGACGAAACTGCCGAGAAACAATAATCACAAACGGTGAGACGACAACGGCGGTTGTGACGTGGGAGACGGCGGTAACGGCGGGGCCATGGCAGGGCAGCCGGACGGCTGCCAAGAAGCACGCTGCGCAGGCGCGTTACGCCAATCACGTGGACACCGCTGAGCACCGAGAGGAAACGTTGCTGACGTCACCCGTTACGCTTTGTCCGGAGAGGTAGAAACAAGGAAAAGGGGGCAATGGTGAGGACGTTTAGCTCAATGCTGGCTACGCCCATGCCGTAGCCTTGACTGTGCCGTTGGTTGCGCCTCAGTTCGCCCCCTCGAGTCAGCCGATTTCGTAAACTCGGCAAGTTGCAAAGTTTGCCGGACTGTTTAAGAAACATTCAGACAGAACTACGTCATAATATTTGGCATTTGGTCTTTCTAGATGATACTGAAGAGTACTGCATTGCTCTTTCAAAAGCAAAAATGGAGCGGAGTTGCCCTTTAAAGGGGCCCTGCAATCATATTTAAGCGTCTGCCTTTTTTGCGGTTTCCACGTCTCGTGGAGTTCGGGAAAGCCAGCGGGCACGGAGGGAGTAACTAAATATCAGTGCGTCATATTTTAACCGGACGACGCGGAAACCTCCTCCGCCTACGAGGGCGACCCGCGTTGCCGAAAGCTGCGCGAAATGTGACGTCTTTGGTCCTGGGCTTACTACTGGTCAGAGCCGCTAAAAACATTTTTTTTAGTCGAGTTACAAAATATAAGTGTCGCGAACCATTTCAATTATGTATGAAACTAGTTTTTTTTCAGTATTTTAGGTCAGAAAAGAAACAAATGCAGTTTATAAAGTACGGAAACAAGAAATGACCCGTCGAATAACCCGCCATCAAGCGGCGGTTTTTTTTGTGGCGCAGACCAGAAAGGGCTAGTGGGATGAGGCCCCGACGAACGGCGAGCGTAGAAAAATCCCGGATGTATGCGGCGGCGCTGCGATCGTATACCGGCTCCAGGATCCGACCGGTTCCGAGCGTTGCGAAGGCCTTCGAAGACGCGGGCTTGGTTGGCGATTTGGCCATTTGGCGGTATGGCAGCGCGAAGTGGCTCCCGTTCTGAACTGATCTTTACCCCGTGTTTGCTGTCGTTTGTGGCCAATGAAGTGTTATGCCGAATTAGTCTTTAATCGCGCAGCAAATGCAATGCGAGCCGCCCTGGCCGCCCGCTTCATACAGCCTATCCAACACACGCTTTAGTGGCGCCCTCTCGAGCCGTCGACACGGAGTGCGGCAGCCGTGAACGCTCGATGAGCCCACTACCCCTCCTCTAGTTCGCGGCCACTCAAGCCAGGACCTACGACGTCATGAGGGAGGTTACTTTTTGCTTGTTTTTGTAATTCTATTTTGCCTATAACTTTTAAAATGAAGCGAAATTTGAGAAAAGAAAAGTTTCATTAAGTTACTACGTTCAGTGCGCTCAGGTTCGGTGCAAAATAAAAACCAGTAAAAAAAGTCAATGCAGGGCCCCTTTAAGACCTTAAAGACTGCATTTCATGCATTAGAGCAGCGGTCGGCAACCTTTTCCAGCGGCGGGCCTAGTCCCCAGGATGCCGACAAGGAGGGGGGCCGGACGACAAGGGGGGTGGGGTGGGGGAGAAGGGGGCACTCGAAGAAGAGGCAAAAAGGAAGTGCAGATGTTCTCTTCCCAAGTATGGGGTGCCGGACAATCTCCGTTTGAGGTCAAAACCAGTGTTGGTGGTAACGCGTTACAAGTAACTGTAACGCTTTACTGTTTTCGGTAACGTAGTAACGGACTTGTTACTTTTTCAAAACAGTAACGGGTAACGTAGTTACGTTACTCGTTACTTCTTCCCATGACTTAAAAAAAAATTGCGCTTCTATTTTTTTTGTGTGTTTTAGGTGGCAAGTTGCTGTGAATTTTTGAGCTTCGTTTCGCTTTTCTTTACGTTTTTTTAGTACTTAGGTGAAACCGTAAAAAAAATATAAATTAATTATGTTCAGTTTCTGCATGAACATAATGTTTCTTCAAATATTGCGCTTATGCATATACTTGTACCGTCAAAACAGTAAAACGTGTTCATTCATAATTTAAAAAAAATAACGCAAAACTAACGTGCGTTACTTCTTGTCGGTAACGGTAACGCGTTGCTTCGATATTGAGCTAACGTAGGTCGGTATCGCGTCCCTTTTATGTGTAAGTAACGAGTAACGTATATAGTTACTTTTTTTCGATGCCACCTACAGCACTGGTCAAAACTGCTGTGTGGTCCTTGAGTCCGCGTGAGGAGGGGGCAGGAAAGAGGGGGGGGGGGGGGGGGGGGGGCCGTGGGTTGCCGACCCCTGCATTAGAGGATTTGGGAGATAAAGGCCGCCGTCAGTTCTTTTTCGACGTGTTACCATCGTTTGCGACGTCTAACCCGACGTCGGCTGCGTTCTTTCCGCAGGATACACTTACGGGCAAGTACGGCGAGGACAGCAAGCTGATCTACGACCTGGCGGACCAGGGCGGAGAGATCCTGTCCCTGCGCTACGACCTGACGGTGCCCTTTGCCCGCTACCTGGCCATGAACAAGATCGCCAGCATCAAGCGGTATCACATCGCCAAGGTGTACCGGCGGGACAACCCCGCCATGACCAGGGGCCGCTTCCGGGAGTTCTACCAGTGTGTGAGTACCGGCGCGCTTTTGTCGAGGTACTTACTTGCATGGGGCTACCATGTGGACACCGTCGGGTTTCTAAACTCGGTATTTACGAAGTAAAAGAAAAGGAAAAGAAAGGGGTCATGAAGGACGAGGGCGCACTATTTGCGTTTGCGGTGAATAACCAGTCTGCTCTCAGTCGCAGTGATACGACATACCAGTTCTGCCGTATGCGGTACCCCAATCTGACTGTCCCCACCACCTCCGTGTTCCTTGATCTTGGTTTGTCTCACTTGCGGCTCGTACAGTGAGGTTGCTCTGCGAGTCCAAAATTCTTGGGTAGTGGCCTGCAGGTCTGCAGAGTGCATCTGCAGGAGTGCACCTGCAAAGTTTGCAGGAGTGCACCTGGGTCCTCGGTCTCAAGCAACCGCTACTGACCCCGCCTTGCTTTTTTTTTTTTTTTTCTTCTAATATTCTTTGTTTCTCACCCCTCTTCTTTTCTCATCACAAATACATTGTGAGCTGTCTTGTGCCCAACAGATGGTACTATCCTGGTATTGCATTCTATTAGGGTGTGAGTACTAATGCTTTTTTATTTAAGGTACTAGTACTCCTGTGGTACCACGTGGGCACAATCTGAGTAGCCACATTCCCAAAACATGGTACCATGCTGGTGTCATGTTCTACCAGTGTGTGAGTACTAGTGACCTTCATCAAGGTTCTACTGGTACTCATTGTACCATGTAAGTAGCATGTGACCAGTCCCTTACCCATATCATGGTACCATACAGGTATTAGCGTGTTCTACCAGTGTGTGAGTATTGGTGCCCTTCCGTCAAGGGACTCATACTCACATGGTGCCATGTGAGCAGTCACATGGTCAATACATGATATTGTGCAGGTATTGTGTTCTATCAGTGTATAAGTACTGGCACCCTTTCATCAGGGTGCTAATTAGGTAGTGATGGGCCGAACGTTTTGCCGAACTTTTCGAAAGATTCGGCAAAGATTCGGCAAAAATACATTGTTACCAGACCTAACGTTGATATCTCGTTTTTTTTTCTGGCGAAAAAAGGTTTTATGCTTCTTTTTTCTTAAGTTAAATGCAACATGTAATGCATATTGACATAGTTATTACTAAATAAGGTAATATATAATATAATACAAGATAATTGTATCGGTGTCGTCTTTGTGTGTTTACTGGCAATTTTAGTGACTCCTTGCAGAAGTGGCGTGACAATGAGGTCGACGAGGTTGGGTAGAAGCGAGCGTGACGCAGTCACGAATCGCGCTATGAGAGTTTTGGTTTTGAGGCATCATCAGAGCAAGCCTGCCTACATTGTTAAAATGAAGGCAATAACGCTGCGTTCTTGCTTTCTCTGGGAGTCACCGTTTTGTGCGCGAAAACGAATGCAACGGTTGCTGAGCCTTTACCAGAAGAGATAATAATATTGTAAATATGCACGTTTTTTTCGATTTGAGTCACTTGACGTCAGCTTTGCATGAAAGTGTGCGTCCCATGATCGCAACGTCTCGTTTTAAAACTTTAAAATGCCAGTTTCTGGTGTTAAGACACACACAAACGTTTCGGAAGATGGGGAGAGTTAGGAATGTCGGATGTGCAACGTCGAGTATTTTAGTTCTGTGTTTATTTTATGCAGATACATGGAAACTGCAAAATAACACTAATTGAAAAGGCAATATTATTTTGTTTTGTTGTTATAATTGTTATAATTGCGAGGAGTGCTTTAAAGTAATTGTCGGCCAATGTTTGAATGTTTCAGAATGCACCGCATCATTTGTCACTTGCGCAGGGGACTGCGTAAATTACTGGTCGATCTTCTATTCTTGAGGCAGGAAATGTTGCAAGAGAACCACACTCGCTCACAAACGCACAGTTACCGTGTTGTCTACTTCACACCGCACCGTAACTGCTGATTGTACTACACTGCACGATGGTAACCGCACAACTGCACGGCGTCCATTTGCAATCCATGGCGCCGTCGCGTTCTCGCGCGTGCGCAGACATTTGCCGAAGTTTTTCCGAATCTTTCCCGAACTTTCCTTCAAAAGTTCGGCATTTGCCGAACTTTGCCGAATCTGAAGTTCGGCAGATTTTGGTCCATCACTAGTGCTAATCATTCATACATTGTACCATGTGAGCATCATGTGAGCAGTCACTTGCCCAAACCTGGTACCATGCAGGTCTTGTGTACTGTCAGTGTGTGAGCACTAGTGTTTTTTCATCGACATACCAATGCTCACATGGTACCATGTGAATACGATATGAACAGTCATGCACCTAAACATGGTACCATGCCGATATTATGTTCTACTAGTGTGCGAGTCCTTGTGCTCTTTTGTCAAGGCGTTAGTACTCGCATAGTACTATGGCAGTGCCATGTGAGCGGTGGCATGCCTAACACATGGTATCATGGAGGTATCATGTTTTAGGCATGTGCCTTTTGTTGGCTGGTAATTCAGCATGATTGAGTGGGTCTGTCGTTACTTCGGAAAAAGATTTGCGTCAACAAGCTTTAATTTTTTTGCGTGTTTTACTGTGGCAGGCGTCACATACAGATGATTTTAATGTTGCAATTACATGATTTTATGTCAACACAAAGGTGGATGAAACTGGTGTTATAAACTTGCAAAAGAGTGACTGCAGCTCTGTGGCTTCCAGTAGTTTTCTTTTTGAAGTTACATGATCCTAAGCAGAGCTGTGCTCTAAGATACAGTTTAGAACAAGTGTCTGTAGCAAATGCTATGGTACTCAGCTTGACTATTCTTTCGGTAATGCAGTTTCCTTATGAAACCTTGGTGGGGTAGTTAGGAAAGTTGTTAAAAGAATACAGCAACATTCATCCAGTTGATGTTGTAGGTGGTAGTTGTCACGAAGCGAGATACTCTATACGTGCTTTGCAAATGTAAACTGCTCGAGAATAAGTGTCACCGCAGCTTCTCGAGGACTGTTCTCCCGCCATCTTTTCATGGCAGGATTTCGACATAGCGGGGCAGTTCGATCCAATGCTGCCGGACGTCGAGTGCGTCCGCATCCTGACGGAAATTCTCAGGGACCTGGGACTCGGCGACTTCGTAGTGAAGGTAGGTTCCGCCGCGGCGCCCAAAACGCGTCTTCGACCGGTGTGTTTTCCTCGTCTTAGGAAAGCGGTCCCTCGATTTCTGCCCGACGAAGTAGGAGAGGCATCACGTCGTTGCGTGCCTCGATCCTGGTAGAGTGGCGCAGGTGCCTGTTCCGCTGCACGTCACTCTTCATCTTGACGGTTTGCGAAAGCTACGGCAGCCAGGAGTCGGGAAGCCACGTAGGTCGGCGACACTCGCGTTTGCCCCTTCTTTTTACCAGCGACCTCTGGCACCAACTGCCAGGATTGCGACGTCTGACGACGCAACACGCGGGCATCCACGCTGTCGTTCGCCGCTACTACGGGACCACATTTGATGCATGGGCAATGTGGGACGCCAGACATGCCGGTCGAAGAGGCGTTGAGCCACAGCGCTCGGGACGACGACGTTACGGCGTTGTTTCCTCGAGCGCTTGTCGTAAATTTTTTTTTGGGGTGCACGTTTCGTGAAACTTCAAAGGGGACAGTGTCGCTGAAATGGATGGTCGTTGTTTGCCGTCTGCTGAGGTTAGCCCGGCTTATACGTGCGTTTGCATTTTCTAGCTGACCGGGAAAGTAGAATACGACAGCATGAACTTGAAGCGTGTCCGTGCAGCTTGGAAAACACCTCGTGTCACGGATCGAGTGGTGGAGCTACGCACAAATCGCGCACTGCAATCTTCTGCTTTTAAAGCTTTTCTTTCTTCAGATGACCAGATTGACAAAATTTAACTGCATAATAAACCTGATTGCGAAAAAAGGCACAATACCTAGAAATGCGTAATAAAGAACATATATGGACAGAAATTTTTGCGCGTGTTTTTCGTGGTTTTGACTCTTTCCGTGTGTGTCGCTTGTGCCAAAAAGGTCAACCACCGGGAGATCTTGAACGGGATGTTTGAGTTCTGCGGCGTTCCGGCGGAGAGCTTCAAGACCATCTGTTCTTCGGTGGACAAGCTGGACAAGGTGAGCTTGTTCTTCCCAATGGCATGCTTGTGGGTTTTGTACAGCAGTCATATCATGTCATGGTGTTTCCAAAAGGATGACATAGATGTGGGTGTATGTATGAACAGCAGCAACCAGGGGTTTCCCCAGGAATTAAAATTAGGGGGGGTGACTGAATTTCCAGGGGTCTGGGAGGGAAAAGGGGAGGGGTAGGCACAAAGAGGCAATTTGTTTTCTCTATTTACTTCACTCTTTTCCAGCTATATTTCTTTTATTTCTGTTTTCAGTGGAAAATGGGGGGGGGGGGGGGGTAGAGATGCATGCGTGGTGAACGACAAGCGTTCTGGAACTTTGCATTCACCATGGCAGTTGAAACATTTATTGAAGATTTGCATAATTTCCTTAAGAAAGCACAAAGTAAAACAAGGAGCAACATCAGAAAATATCAGTTACGGTATCAATACTGTGATACTGCAATGAATTTCAATAATGAATATATATTCAACGGGCAAACCTCTCTACTGTTCCCCTTCGTGTCAATGGGAGGAGTCTGGGAGGAGGAACTAAGGAGCTAAGCAGCGCGAAGGAGATGCTACAAAACCACTCTTGCTCCGATGCCACTTTAAAGTTAGCTCCATATAGGAACCATTTTTGAGCTAGCATGCTCATGAAAACAATGGTTTTGCGCAAATGAGATTTTTAGTTTTAGGGGCGAAGCTCCTTAGGGGCTAGCCATGTCCGTATGTCCGTCCGCCGTCCGTTGTAGGCCGGCAACGGGTGCTCGTGCTTCTGCTCGTGTAGGGAAAAAAAAAAAAATTGTAAAAAAAAAGATGAAAAGAAATTATGAAAAAAGAAAAAGAAGAAAAAAAAGAGTAGGGGGTTCTGAGATGCCATCCCATCTGTCTGCTTAAAAAAAGAAAAAGAAAACCACACATTCTCCTCCTGCCATGAATGAAAAGGACCGAAAAGCTTGGCATGCAGCGCCTCAGCGTCTACGTAGACAGCAAGCTGCTCCGGAGACCAGGGCGCGAGAAGCTGCTGCACAGCGTCAAAAACGCCAAGCGGACCCGGAGTTGAGAGCCCGGGAAGCGGCGGCAAAGCGTCAACGCCGACAGCAAGCAGCAATACCTATGACCAAAATCAGTATCATCAGCACCACCCGAGCTTCGCCCCAATCAACAAACATCATTCACCACGTGGAGATGCGGTCATTTTTTCTTTTTGTACTCAGCGGAAGATTGTTATAAGGGGTGCCCTCGGACAAACTATGGAAGGCTGTACACCCCCCCCCCCCCCCTCCAAGGGGGAGTGTAGGGAAATCACTGGCAGCAACATTGATTGCATAGCTTTAGAGGTGGTATTTTGCCAGTGCCAGCACAGCGTGTATTATAGACGTTGACTTGAAGGTGGGATGGCATCAGCGTTGTAGGCACTACCGAAACAAAGTCACGAAATACGTTGCTTGTTACTTGCAAATAAAGGTAATGCATTACCTCCCTACATCTTTTACATCTTTAATTATGAATTAACATGTTTTACTGTTAAGACTTTACAGGAATGCATAAGTGCCATATTTCAAGAAAAAATATGTCCATGCAGAATCTGAACATAAAACTTGGTCTTTCTTACGGTTTCACCTAAATACTCGTGAGAAAAAACGCAGAGAAACGCAAATAACAAAAAAAATTCACATGGCTGGGTGCCTAAAAACACGAAAAGAATTCAAGTGTAATTTTTTTACCTCTTGGGAAGAATAAATAATAAGTAATGAAACTCTGTTACCCGTTACTCGAAATAAGTAACGCAAGTATGTTACCCATTACTGTTTTGAAAAAGTAACAAGTACGTTATACATTACCGAAAAAGAATGAAAGCCATTTGCAACTTCCTGTAACGCCGAATTAGAGCGCAGCTCCTGTGGAGGAGGAGGGAAGGGTACTGAGGGGAGGGTATACCCCTCCTTTCTCCTCCTCCCCCCCCGTGATCCTGCCTGCTACTCCTCCCCTCCTCCTCCTCCTCCACCCCTTCCTTCACCTCCTCCTCCCCTCATCCTTCAACCTCCTCCCCTTGTCTCCTCCTCCTCCTCCACCTTGCTCCTACTCCTGTCCTCCTTGGGAGGGGTCACGTGACCTTGGGGGGGGGGGGGTCATGTGACCTGGGGGCTCATGTGACCTCGGGGGGGGGGGGTCACATGGCCTCGCGGTGACGGCGACGGCAACGCCGTTCAAGCCGGAAACGGGCCCCTAAGAGCGGCGCTCTAAAGGTAACTCAATACTGGTAACACCGTTACTTGTGACGCGTTACTGCCGACACTAGATAGCATACCTACAAAAGACAGTTGTTGACAGGCTATGTATGGCATTTCATGTTGTAACATTACTGGTTTTGTGCAAACATTTGAACTTTTGATTAGCAGCTAATAATGATGCGCTACTTGATATTCGCTTGGGGATGAACTGCGATAGTCATACTTTTTGAAGTGTTCATCTCAGCGGGTTAGCCCCATTGAGTGCGCTCCTTCCTGAGCACCAGTGCACTGCGGGGAAGCAACATCTGCACAGCTCGCTTCCGCAGTTGTGGCTTCCCCGCGGTGCACCGGTGTTGGGTAAGAAGCGCACTCGACGGGGCTAACCCGCTGGGATGAACACTTTGAAATGTATGACTATCGCAGACGCGTGTTTAGGAGTAAAGTTAATTTTCGATACGGGATAGTGCACGCGCGCGCCTGGTGTGTTTAAAAGGGAACGGAAACTTGAGCGAATATTCATATCTACATTGCGGTAAAATTTTCAATATTAAACTGGCATGCATTGGGATATGTTAAGCAGAGATGCCTGACAACTTGCGTTAATGCGATCGTATGTGATTGAAGAAGAGACATTGGTATAAAGTCATACGCCTTTATAACGAATGCCTCTACTACGAAAATGGCTTTTTAACGAAGTAAATTAAAGTCCCTTGCCAATCTCCTATATGCCCAATGTGTTTCTCCGACTACTACAACGAATTCCTGTTTATCACATATTTCCGTTTAACGAAGCAATTGCGCGGCCCCAGAAAGAAAAAACGAGTGGTATTATAAATTTTCTAGGTGAAAAGTAATAGATTTTACGTAAATTGTCGCCCTCAAGTGACGCGCCTAGAGAACAGAAATACTGCGGCAGCGGCAACGGTTGACACCGCCTCCACCGCGCCTCTCCGCCATTGCTGCGCCGCACGTTTCCGGTTTTCGGTCGAAATAATTTGTTAGTACTCAACTTTGTGTCTAGATGGTGCTGTGTGGCTATGTTGCTCGGTAAAATGCCTGTACACAGCAACGTAGTCCCATAGCGCCATCTGGACACAAGGGTGCACACTAACAAATTATTTAAACCCAAAGCTGAGAACGCGCAGCAAGGCGGCTGGCGGAAGCGGAAGGAAGTGGTGCGGCAAATGTGGCTCCGCCTCCGCCGCACTCGCAACCCTGGGAGAGCAAAAGGAAGGAAACTAGGCACGCAAGTGCTTGAAACGAAGACAAAGAGAGGGTGGTACGAGCGTAGACATGGCCGATGCGGTTCACACGGCAGCCAGTCTTTGAGAAACCTTTATTATCTACCTGAGAGTCCACTGATTTTGAAAATGGTGCATATGGATAACTAATCTACTGAAAATGCATATCCAAGTGATGAGACATACAGTAAAAGCTCGTTAATTCGAACCCCAAGCGGAAGCCGCCTCAGTTCGAATTAACGAAAGCTCGAACAAACGAAAGTGAAGTAACGGCCTTTCCTTCTCCCGACACAGCCCGGAAAACAAAGTCGTAACGCTCGCGGAATTGGTGCAGCCACCCATGTGAAGCAGCAAAGTCGTCGTAACCCAGCTGCTGGGCAAAGTCCGCTGCCTCGCCAGTATGACAGGGCCACTCAGTGGAATATCCTGTGCACGCATGTCCTTAATCCAAAGCAGAAGCGCTTTCTCGAGGTCGGGATACTTTGCGGGCCGCATCCTCTTCCTTTCGTTGGCAACTTCTGCCGCCAAGGCGTCTTCAAGAGCCCTCTTATTCTTTATGTAAGTAGATAGCGTGCTTTTCGGTATTGCACGTTTCTTCGCAATTTCTTGCTTAGACAAGAGTCCGGCGTCCACTTCCCGCAGGATGCCACCCTCACTGATGTGATTGCTGCGCCAAACTGCGCCAAGGGCTAACCCTGATACATGTTGCTACATTTTGCCAAAATATGGGTAATCTGCGCCAAGCCTGCGCCAAAGGACTATTTCCGGTCGCCTTTTGAAACCGAAACTAAACTTGAGTACCGTAATTGAGCATGCGTGAGCTAGGTGGCGCAAGCGGCCGCCCGACACAAAGTATCCTGCATCAATCGTCCATCTGGTCTTGGATGGTTTTTCTCGCTGTCTCTCGTTTCGCGCTCTTGTCATCTCGTGGGTCTCGTCTCGCATACTTTTAAAAATTTTACAACGATAGATGCAAGCGTGTGCGGACACACCGACGCTGGCGTACCGGGTACCAGCCATGCCGTCATGCTGTGTAACAACTCGCGGCTTCAGCTTACTTTGTGAGCTGAAGTTCTCGCTCCTAAAAGCAACTGCCGTGGAAAAAACTATTTGGTCCCTGCCTACCAATCACACTGGTCATGCGACGTCGGGTGTTGCCGTCCCCACGTCACTGCAGTTATGGCGCTTCCTAAGCTGTAACGTAAGGACTGCCGCATGTTCATCAACAATCCTGTTCTTGTTTAATACGCTACTACAAACATCCCTTTAGCTCAAAGACTGCTGTGTCGAAGTATTGATTACCTAGGTTTCTCTCGGTGGGCTTTTCTTCAAGAGAGACCCCGGTATGTGAAAAATCTGCCGCGAAAGAAAGTTGGTGAAGAGAAGTGAGCTAAAGCAAAGAAGGCAATGTCCGCATGCTAAACCCGCACAGCGCGCTTGTTTCTCTCGAGTTCAGTCGTTGCACAAAGCGCTCCAAGAACTTTTTGACCCTTGCTCGCTAGGTCTTGCATCGATGCGCTCAGGTTCTTTTTTTCGGTGTGTTTAGCTTGTACCTCTTCTGCCGGCCTGGCAAGCACGCGCCACTGGACTGTTTTTGGTCCTATGCTGGACAGTAACATTTTGCATACAATTTTGGGAACCAGTTGGCGACGGAGTGGAGTGGCATGGTTTCGGTTTCGATCGAACAGCCGTCTCCGCTCGCGCGACGAAATACGTGCAACTGCAAGCTGCCGAAGCTGCCCTCAAGTGCATGCAAACATGATTGCACGACAGAGGCAGCAGCCGGGACGCTTGCAATCCATTGCTTTACGTTTGCTTACTTTTGACGAAAATTTGGCGCGTCGGGAACCAGTAAAACGGTGGCAAGCGGTATTTCGGAATTGCTCGGCAATGCCTAGCACTGTACACTTGTGGGATGTTTCATTGTCTTATTAGAGACATTGAAAGTGGACATTCATTACTTGCCGAAGGCAAAGTGAGGCTTGCAGCAGCCTTGCAGAAATTTCCTAAAAGCAAAAAGAAATGCTTCCGCTAGTCGTAATACACCTTTGTCTCGTGTACAATTTTGCATTGCACTGCAGTAGTGACGTGTTTCATCAGTCGGAGACTGCTTCAATTTATTATATTACATAACTAGTCAGCCTAATGCTGTGATATTTACTACTAAAATGGCCATCTTCAAATAAATTTTAATTTGTGCTGTTTGGTTCTCATTTATCTATAGCGGGTACATACATTTATGCATAATTTAACTGAAGCATTGCAAAATGTGTCATGTCATTGGCATTTCAGTTAATATGTTGAAAGACTCCCAGTTGGTCAACTTGACCGTAATTTGTTTATTGCGGTGAGCAAAGTGCCCTTCATTTGTCCAGCAATTAAAACAAATCTATTTATTTCTCTAGGAGTGACTGCTCCAAAAGCCACTTTTGCTGCTCCGAAACACTGTTTTGGCTGCTCCAAAAGCTACGTTTACCGCTCCAAAACACCATTTGGGCTGCTCCAAAGGCCACTTTTGCTGCTCTAGAACACTGTTTTGGCTGCTCCGAAAGGTGCTCCAAAATGGCTTAGGCCAAACACATCACTGCACCCTTCTCTTGCAGTGTTTTGGCACAATATTTGCCGCGGGCACACGCCATCTTCAAGTTGCAGCTCTGGGTCCGGCACCACACCACCGATGTCCGCTGAAACAAACTTTAGCCGAGGCTTAACAACACCACAAAGAATCGCGACGGCCGGTAGCCCCAAAGCTGAAAACAAACGAGCACACCCGACGGAGACTTCCGAAACAAATGTGTGGATGTGTGTGTGTGTAGGCGTTGTAAAAGAGGAGGGGGGGGCCATGCGCACCGGAGATTTTCAAAGCCTCCGAGATCGGTGCAGGCAAGGAGTCTCGGAGGTCACGTGCACATAGAACGGAGAGGAGGCAGCCGCCGCTGCCTTCTGGCCGCCTCCGCGCCAATTAGATTTTTCCCAATTTTGCCTTCTCTTGCCGTTCTCTCAGTTTCAGAGGCGACGCAGCTTCGTGTGTAGGCAGCGGGTGCGTTTCTCTGGCCGTGGGCCAGGCACGAAGCTGCCGGCGCTGTGGCGCATAGTTCGAATTATCCGTGGCGGAACCTACTCGCGTTCGAATTAACGGGCTTTTTTATACATAGACTTCTATGGAGCTTGGCCGAACGAAGTCGTACAGTTCGAATTATTCATAAATTCAAATTATTGAAGTTCGAATTAACGAGCTTTCACTGTATAAGCTTTTTGCATAGAATGAAGCGATTTCGCATCAAATTCGGGACCTGAGTTTTTGTTGACGCACATTAAACATCCACGGAACCAGAAGTGTTGTAAGTTGGGCGAGTTGGTATGATGACATGGTGAACTTTTTCTGCGCTGTTCTGTTCACCATCCACGGAACCCTAGCCATAAACAGCTTTGCTGTAAAAAAAAAGGGGTAATCAAATGCAAGATGACTGGATTCTGCAGCGCGAGCTCTTGCCACACGGACACCAAGCTGTGCAATGCGCTAGCAGACTCTGCCACCGTTGCCTCTTTTGATAAGTCAATTGTCAGCATATCAAGCCTCGTTTCTGATGTCATTCAGACTATATTTGGTGTTATACTTTTTTCTAAAAAACCTCAAATGTCGCATAAGTACATCAGTATGCAGTATCACAAATTGCGTTTGGTGTGATAAATCGCTCTTCTACAAGCATGTCACCTGTACTACGAAAATGTCTGCCGGTCCCGCAGACTTTCTACAGATGCGTTTGACTGTATAACAATAATATGTACAAATCCCCTTGATTAGGTATAGCTCGGCATTTAGAAAGGTTTAATTTCAAGTCAAATGTGTCATTTACCTGCCATCCCAATGGAGGCATTGTACTTTCGGAGGCCACAGTCAATAAATGTAGTTAGATTCAACTTAGCTTAGAAATGGACAAGTGGTAGCTTGTCAAGTTCAGCTGGTCTTTCATTTAAGCATGTTGCAGTAGTGAAAGGCTTAGAGAAAATATTTGATATTCGATTGGAAAATATCTGGACGAAACGGCCATTTGCTCTGAATTTGCTTCGAGCTCGAAACCTGCTTTTCTCATATGCCTAAACATCACCGTAAACATTTAATCAGCTTCTCTATTGACAAGATAATGGTAAACATAGCAATATCTATGTTAATCTTTCTACGTACGAACGAGGCACGCGAGCGGAATGCAAAGCGGAAACAAAAATTACGCGAAAATTCTCAGGGTCATGCTCAGGAGGTGGTGCAGAAACGAAAACGCCGTGACACACGTTACGCAAAAGCGAAATGCACAAATTTTCTGGTGATGGCCTAGCCTCTGCCATAGTCTGTTATGTGGACATGAATTTAGAACTAGCTATAGCTAGGACTGGCTACGGCTAGAACTTAGTTGTGACTTATAAGCCACACGGCTACGGGCGCAGCCATGCTGCCTACGGCTCTGTGTAGATAGTCGTAGGATAGGGAGCATGCTATTGACGAAGGAGGCACAGGCAACGGGTGGACCCTAGCCACAGCAAAGAGGGCATGGAACTTTATTGATTGCTATCCCTAGAAAAGGTAGACGATGACGGTCCTCCACAGACGCCTTCCTGCACGCGAGTCGCTTGCTCAGCCCTCTCGGTTGTCTTTAGAATAGGGCAGATGCTTCCCAAACTCTGGTACTCTGTGACCTATGAAAGGCATACATTCTTGCGTTGCGACCCCTTCCTCCTGGCTTTTCGTGATGTCACAAGCTTGTCAAATTTTGTGTCTCGAGTGTCGCGTGATGTCGCGAGCTTGTGAAACATTAATACACGAAAGTGACGCTAAAATTTTCTCTGACAGTTAATGTCATCAGTGAATCAACTGGGCTAACAACCACTTCAAAAAAATAAAATGGAAAAAAAAAAAATTGTGCCAGCTGAAATGATTGTACCTACTTAATTTTTAAAGTGACCTTGTTTGTTAGTGCACGGCTTCTCGAGACAAAGACAGAGTTTAGACATTGCAACTCTCAGTTCTGGAATAATGTTGAGCGGCGACTTGCACTCTGTTTTCGTTGACGCCACCACAGACAAGCCAAGTTTGCATTCTTTGAAGTACCCGCGCCACTTTGCAGCCCCCCGCTGTATCTGTCGTGGCTCCCTTTCGGGTTGCGACCCACAGTTTGGGAGACACTAGAATAGGAGAATAGGGTAAACAAAACTGCGCTAAGCTCTTGACTATGTTCTTGACGTGGGAAAGATACATGCCAACATCGAGGTACAAGCTAATAGGTCACATATTAGACAAGTTATAGTGGAAATGGGAGCCATCTTTCTTGGGGGCTGGCTCCGTGGCCCAAAGGTTGCGTTTCAGCCTCTGGTGTGCAAAAAGGTTGGAATTCCGAGCCCTGATTGGCTTTGATTGGCTCTGATTGAAGGACTGTGGGTAGACCTCGAGGCAAGCTGCCTTGAGGTCTACCCACTGTCCTTCAATCAGAGCTTGACGTTCCGGCGTCACCACAGCCCCTGCAAAAAAAGCAGACAAACTTGCGCTCTGCATACCGCCTAGAAGACAAGGTAGGTCGTCCCGTTGCCCAAGGAGTCTTTGGGGCTCGCGGTCTCTGCTGCTTTGTGACGTGAAACCCGAATATTTGTACGTTTCTCGATGGTCTGCGGGGTGATGGCGTTACACATAACTTTCTGCAGCTTCCCTGGGAGGACGTGCGGAAGGAAATGGTCGAGGAGAAGGGGCTGCCCGAAGACGTGGCCGACCGGATCAGTCAGTTCGTGGTTCGGAACGGTGGGTCTTGCTTCTCGTTTGTTTTGCCTGAAGATCACCGCACCTCATGTGGTCCTTGTACCATCAGTTATCGCCAGGGTGCCTGGGACGTGTCTGCCACCAGTGTGCTGCCATGTCTTCTTCTTTGGTCCGTTGATTCTTGCCTTGTGACGTCGAAACGACGCCTAGCTGTCGCTGGCCGCCGATTCTGGTGACGGCAGAGTGGCGGTGGTGCCACCAGCGCCGCATATTCCCCCCTCTTATGAACTTGCGAAGTAAGAATGTGCTGGGATGATCTTAAAAATTTGTGAGGTGCGACGCAGGTACTTTTTTTGTTTCTGCACGATGCTGAAAACAAATGAATGTATAATTGTAAGAAATTGGTAGAACAGGGGAGTTTCAAGGTGCTAAGCACGTTTACTGAGCCAAAAAAAGTGACATTGACGAGAAACATTTTCTGAAACATGAGGCATAACTGTGAATGGGGGATGCACGTTCGAGGTCAAAACTCTCTCCTAGCCGAATCCACATTTTTTATTGTCCACTCCGTCGTGGCCACGGCAGCGGTCGCTGCTGCGAGCGCAATCAAAAGAAACATTAAGTGCATTCTGAATGTCGCCGTGACGTGCGTTGCGCTTTCAGTTACAAAGAGTAAAAAATAACTCTAGCATGCTGAAATTAAATACTTGAATACGTCCTTACCTAGAAATTGGGATTGGATGGTATTTGTTAAGCTCATTGCCTCGCTAGGGGAGTATGTGTGGCTAGTAGTTGGTCACAAGAGCTGTCAATCATTGCACCCAAGGTCATTTAAACAATTTCAGCCAATGATGTTCCCTTCTTTTCGCCCTATTCTTACCAATTAATGACCAAACTCTCTACATATACGGCTCTGGGGTTGGGGTGCCGCATTGACAGCGACGTGTGCACCTGGTCGTCTCTCTCCTCGACGCCTCTGCAGTCAGATGCCAGAATCGCAACAGCCGTAGCATTCGTGGCAGCACTTATGGTACTGGTGATGTCTTCCGGATGTTCTGACGTTTCATGCATGTCCTTAGGACGTTCATAGGAGATTTATGCCCACCTAAGAATTTATTTGATGACTCTTATGTCTTGTTGCCTCTGGGGCATACATTTCTACACATGGGTGGTATAGACCATGCCAATAATCGTCTTTTGTGCACTATCGTCTTTGTCTACTGGGCTGTGTTCTAAGCATGCACGCTAGACTTTTTCTGCAAGCGTCCCAGTGACTCGGCATTTTTTGCGTGGGTTTGCAAGCGCTGGAAAGGGGCGTACGGCGAGAAAGTTAGTGTGCTCCTTGCAAAGGGGCTTACAGTACGCGACGCCGGACCGGAGGATTGCTCTGGCTGCCATCAGACTTAGAGTGAAACAAAGTATAAAAACTCCGAAACGTTTCGGACTCTCCATGTCTGTGGCCGTGCGGCGAACGAAAAGTCTCTTTCGCAGGTTTTGGTAATCTAGTTTTTCTCATCTCTGTCGCCCGTCTGGCAGGTGGAAGAGACCTCGTCGATGCCCTTCGGTCCGAGGAGCTTGGAAACAATGCTTCGATGAAACGAGGTCTCGATGACATGAAGCTGTTCTTCGACTACTGCGACCTGTACAACATTACCAACAAGGTGCGTAGTGTCCGATCCACTCTTCCGCAGTCCACGGAAGGAAAGATGGTTTTGGAGAAATTTGGCAGCTGTATTTCAGTCCATCGAGGAAAGTGCCTAGGGTTGCCACCTTTCCTCGAAGAAAAAACCGGTCGTTCCTGCAGGGGGAAGGGCGTAGTTACGCGAGTTTGAACTGGTAAAAAGAAAGACACAGTGTTGACAGTCTAAATTGGTACAAAGATTCAATTTATTTTGACACAAGTTTCCCAAAGTGCAATCCATTGACATAGATCTATTAATACATCGTAGCACATGCAATTGCACGAATACACAACACTGGACTCAATAACATACAGAGATGTATACCGTATTTACTCGCATAATAAACTGACTTTTTTCCCGAAAAATTGACGCATATTTGGGGGGGGGGGCATTCATTACACGGGGTAAAATTTTTGCATTTACACACTTCGTGCAAATGTCATATTAGGTGCCAATACGCGCCACAATAACCATGCTTTATAAATTGCAAACCTTTTTAGGGCGCTTTCGGGGTGCCTTTTGCCGAAGGAAAACCGCCCTACGAAGCTCACTCAGAGCAAAAAGGAACACAACCGTTCTTAGGCAATATATATTGCTAGTAGTGATGGGCCGAACTTTTGCTGAATCGAAAGTTCGGCGCCGAATCTCGGGATTCGGCAAAGCCGAACTTTTGCCGAACTTATCTAAAGATTCGGCAAGGATTCGGCAAAAATACATTGTTACCAGACTTAACGTTGATATTTCGTTTTTTCTGGCGAAAAAGGGTTTTATGTTCCTTTTTTCTCAACTTATATGCAACATGTAATGCATATTGACATAGTTATTACTAAATAAGGTGACATTCTACAAGATAATTGTACCGGTGTCATTTTTGTGTCTTTAATTTTAGTGACTTGCAGAAGTGGCGTGACAACGAGGTTGGGTTTGAAGCGAGCTTGGCGAATCACGCTACGAGAGTTTCGGTTTTGAGGCATCATCAGCTCAAGCCTGCATGTGTGTGTACATTGTTAAAATGAAGGCAATAACTCTGCGTTCTTGCTTTCTCTGGAAATCACCGTTCTGTGCACGAAAACGAATGCAACGGTTGCTGAGCCTTCACCAGAAGAGATAATAACAATATTGTAAATATGCATGTTTTTCGATTTGAGTTACTTGACGTCGAGCTTTGCATGAAAGTGTACGTCCCATATTCGCAACGTCTCGTTTTTCACCTTTAAAATCCCAGTTTCTGGTGTTAGGACACACACAAACGTTTCGGAAGATAGGGAGAGTTAGGAATGTCAAATGTGCAATGTCGAGCAGTTATAGTTCTGTGTTTAGTTTTGTGCAGGTACATGAAAATCGCGAAATAACAATAATTGAAAAAGCAATATTATTTTGTTTTGGAACACACTACTCCTGAGCCGAAAACAGAAAGTGCTTCAATGTTCCAGAATGCACCGCATTATTTGTCACTTGCGCAGTGAACTGCGTAAATTACTGGTCCATCTTTTACTCTTGAGGCAGAAAATATTGAAGAGAACCACACTCGCTCACAAACGCACAGTTACCGTGTTGCCTACTCCACACCGCGCCGTAACCGCTGGTTGTACTACACTCCACGATGGTAACCGCACGACTGTACGGCGTCCATTTGCAATCCATGGCTCCGTCGCGTTCTCGCGCGTGCGCAGACATTTGCCGAATTTTCGCCGAATCTTTGCCGAACTTTCCTTCAAAAGTTCGGCATTTGCCGAACTTTGCAGAATCTGAAGTTCGGCAGATTCGGTCCATCACTAATTGCTAGTATCCAGCGGGCACGCTCAGGTATAATCCGCGACTATGTATATAGGAACTCGTACGAAGTCCAACCCCCGACCGCCGAAGCCTGCTGGCATGGATCAAGTTTCGTTCACGGAGAGGCTACCAGACACTCTCAGCCCACAGCAGAGGGTGCACCTCGCTGTGCCGTTCTGTTGCAGATTAAATAAACGCATTTACCCGGAGTATGTGAAATTAGGCCTAACCACTTTCACGATTTCACTGTCTGAAAGCGGATCACAAATGACGGCTTGTTTGTTGACATCAGTGCATCCGATAGGCGAAGAATGTCCGGGACTCGGCAATTCCTCGACCCAAGCTTTGTCAAGTGTGCATGACACTCGGTTTCACGGCTGATCACTTCCGTAACTACTGTAACTACGCACTTGTGGCCATTACGAGAGCAGCCTGGCTTGGCTTGACTTGGCCTGACAGCTTGATGGCAAAAGAAAACTGGCTTGGTGGCTTGCTAAATTGGACGCAATTCGAGACTTGCAGATCCGAAAATTGGAGGTGCGTTGATTACGGGAGGGGGAAAAAAAGTCAAAATATTGATGCCCGTTGTGGGGGGTGCGTTTATAATGCGAGTGTGTTTATTATGCGAGTAAATACGGTACCATTTATTCAAAATTAAAGCTCCAAAAACAAATCTCGCACACTCATCCTATGCAGCAGGTGGAGAACCAATTATTGCTGTTTACATAAAAATGGCTGCGAATTAAATAATGCTTCAAGTAGAAATGGCTCCAAGACACAGGGCACGATACTCGGCGAGCAGATTTCGAGCGTAAATCTATTGTTTTAAAAAATTGCTGGTTCTGGATGTTTTGGTAGTGAACGTGGTTACTGTTGCAACGGTTTATAACGAAGTAGGATATAACGAAATAGCGGCTATAGCGAAGCAATCACGATTTCTCTTTTCCCTTCGCACTTTTTCAATGTGTTTGTTTCTGTTTTTAGCGAAGGAAATAGAGTGGCTTCCACAGATGTAAGAAAAAGAAATTTTCTCATAATTAGAAAACAATAATTAAATTCTGAAAGTTTATCGAGTTGCAGACTGCCGCACTTGCTGCCGCGGCTGAGCAGCCCCCCAGAACGAGCCGCAGACGTGCTGCAAAGGCCGGCGGCGGCAGCATCTGCATCGTCGTCTGCTCCTCGTTCCTTATCTGGGATGCGGCATTTTTACAATCACGCGCGGAGGCGTAGTGCTAGCGACAACGTACCATGACATACCGACGGAGACGACGGAAAGAACCTAGATTTGAAAGAGGGGAGCAACTCCAGTTTAATTAATGGCGAATGCCTCCTGGGCAGATGGGCTCAAGCGCACCTGCATTTGGTTGTCTCGTGGCCAGCGTGGCGAGGAAACCGGGCGAAGAGGCGGACACGTTTGCAGACGGTGAACGCTTTTGATTCCTTGCAGGGTGCAGCTCGTGTTGCAAATGTGGCCGACAAACCACGTGACCTCGATCGAGCATTTGCCCCCTTTCTTAAATCTAGGCTCTCAATGCCGACGAAACGCAAACTTGGTGCCGTGCGTGCTTTGTTTGCTTCGTGTTCCGTGTCGGCGTTGCTAGTCGGTGCGGTCGCTCTCCGCGTAAAAGTCTAGCCTCACACAAGCACCGATTCGGCGACTCATCGCCACTCAACGATGGCGAGTCCCTGCACTGCCGGCACCTCGATGAAGACGAAGGCAGTCTCTTTGAAACAAGAAGCGTGCCGCCATCCTCGACGAAGTGCGCATGAACGTAAAGAATGCCGTCCACCGCCGGCGTCCTCCGCGGCAGTCGTTGCAGCTTTCGATAGGGCTCTGGACGCGGTCCGTACGTAGCTCGCAGGATATTCTTTCGATCGTAGCTTCTCGCAGTTGGCGAGAAGCGGCTCCGATGTAGCAGAGAGCGCATACAGGGAAGCCTCGACCACTTTTTGCAGGCACGATAAACATGTGCCCATGACGGCGCGTGCCATTTTTTTTTTTTTTTTGCGTGCTACTTTTATGGAGTTTAGATATAACGAAGTAGTGGATATAGCGAAGTGATTTCAGATTCTCTTCGACTTCGGTATAACTGAAGTCGAAGGGAATCTTTTGTACATGCTTTTGTACCTCTCCAATCATGAACTACAAAAGGATTGTGTCCTCGAATTCAAAGTGATGTCTCATTTGCCATTCTCTGATCTCTTTCAAAAAGTCACAAGGACTTTCTACGTGCCACACTGGATCGCAAACGCACCAGCTTTTTACCAAAATGACGTCATCTTTGCGGCTAAGTAAACAATTTCAGGGGCCAAGACATTGTATATGAATTTAGCTTAAAAATCGACAATGCAAATGCCTATTTGCAACTCCAGCGAACTATAGGGGGCGGGCTGGTCAGGAGAAATGGCGGACGAAAGGAGGTCGTTTTCGTCGTTCAGCACGCGGACCACCATAAATTTCTTGCACTGCAGCGTAAAATCGGTGTCACATATGAAAGCAAAGCAATTTTTTGCCGCTAAAAACCTTCTTCTATAGTCACTGCGTAGGAATGAAACGGTGGATGCATAAAAATAATTACTGGAGACTATGTTTGTTTCTTTGCCGCCTATGAGAATCATGCAGCGATAGCAGACGACAGTCGAAACAACCTCCTCTCTTGAGCTTCTCGGCGTTGCAGCTACACGGCGTTGATTTCTCTGGAGTCGCCAATATACCTGATAACGTTGATGGTCTAGACTAGTATAGTTACAAACGCCTGGAAAAAACCTGCAAATGACAGCTGGTTTTAGGTACAGACCGGCAACCGGCCTTTTATCCAAAAAACCGACCGTGCAGGGTCAAAAACTGGGCAGGTGGCAACCCTAACCATGGTGTGCAGAATTGCATTTTGCGGGAAACATAGGCGGCACTCGAGTCATTATGCGTCTTCCTGGCACGCGCCACTGCGTCGTTTCGAAACCTTGTGTCGTCGTTCTCTTCGACCTCCTTCTTGTGACGACACCGAGAATGTGGACCGAGGTGGCAAAATGTGTCTGACGAACCGTCTTGTGTCGACGCACAACGCATCTCAATTCGTGCAGGGGGTTGGTGGGCGGTTTATAGAGCACACAGAGAGCAACAGGCGCAAATGTGGAAGGAGCACCTCCACCCTCTCCCACTTCTGCTACATTCTCCACTTTACGCCGTGCCACGCCACGAATAGACGTGAAATTCGAGTTACGGTGGAATCAAAGTTAAGAACGCTCTGAATAAACGGTACCACGTTCCGGCCACTGGCTGGCGGTAATGGGGATGTGGCGGTGCTTCTGGTGCATTTTTAACCTGTGTCCGAATATAGTTTTAGTTAGAATGCAATTCTGCACTTAATACGTACAATAATTAACTGCGACGGGAAAATGCAGCCAGTACAAAAATCGCAGTGGTGACGGGCGTGGTCGTCGGGGCCTTTGCTTTCACCTCACTGAGCGAATAAATGCCTCGAGAAAATTGTTTATCTTTTTTCTTTGTCAGATTTCGTTTGACCTGAGCTTGGCTCGTGGGCTTGACTACTACACCGGCATCATCTTTGAGGCCGTCCTCAAAGGTACGTCCTCCCTGACTGGCAAAAGAAAGAATAAAACAAACTCGGGACGAGGGATGACGAACATTTGCCGGTCAATGTTACCAACACGCTCTTCAGTTAATGCGAACGTCCTCCCTGTTTGCTGTTTTCCACGCAGTTTATTTGAGGCTGGAGAAAGGTTCTGAGTCTTGGGGAAGGCCACATTCAAAGCACGATTCTTTTAGCACGAAGGAATAGCATTTCAGAAAATTGCGCATTGTCCGTCCGCCAGTGTGAGCTAACTGTTCTTTACAGATTTTCTTTTAAGATAAAAACATCCGAGGCATACGAGCAACGAATTTCATTCGTTCACAGTGTGAGCAAGCCACGTGCTCATACATGCATGCGAGATAAACATGAGAACATTTGACATACACATGTGTTAGGTGATGCGCATAGACCAAACATTGTGACACGACCCAGTTCCGAGATGTACCGTGTTTGCACGATTGTAATGCCCAGTTTTTTTATTGGTGCCCCAAAATACATGCGCGTTACAATCGAAACCAAAAGCCGAAACTCAAAAAGAAAAACGCAATACTCGGTATAAGGTGGCTAGTCCCATTGCCGTCGTGACCGTTTGCTCACATTCGCCATTTTGGTATCCGTATCGGGTGTATTCTCTCATGTCTACAGACTCGTATCTGCCGTCATAAGATGGGAAAAGAAAAGAAATTCGTCTAGGACGCATTAGTTAAATGAGAGGCCATCACGCTGGAGGGAAAAGATAACAACGGAGCAGACTGCGTGGCCTCGCAGTTCCAGCGACCCGACGAGCTCGCAAAGTTGTTTGGAAGACGACCTTATGCGCACTGGTGCAAGCGCAAGAAGCGCGGCACCTAAAACGCTTCGGACGAAAGCAAGGATTTTTCTTGTGGACAGCGAAGAACCATCGTCGGACTTCAACAACGACGACTAGTGCGCGGTATTCTGCATTGGCGTGCGTTTCATAATATCTGTTCTATGAGGTATGTGTTCAGCCTTCTTTTTTTTTTACCTGCGCGGTACAATCGGCATCAAGTTATTTTATGAATATTTGAGCGCCAAATATACCTGCGCATTAGAATTGGGGGCGCGTTACAGTCGTGCAAACATGGTACGTCAGAAACTGAGGCGTGTTGCATTGTTTGGTTGCGGTCTTATAAAAAAAAGAAGGCCACGCATGATTGTATAATTTTTTAATAGGATGCTGAGTGTGCTAGACTGAGTTTGCACCATAAAGAGACATCAAAAAACGCCTTGGTAGCTTTCTAATGTTGCGAAGGATGTGCTCTCAACGTTTGCGGCGGTTCAGAATTCAGCAACAACGAGGTGGGGGACCCCTCGAAGGAGAGCGTCTCCGTGGGAAGTGTGGCGGCGGGCGGCCGCTACGACACCCTGGTCGGGATGTTCGACTCCAAGGGACGCAACGTCCCCTGCGTGGGCATCAGCGTCGGCGTGGAACGCATCTTCACGCTCGTCGAAGCCAAGGCCAAGGTAGGTCTCTGTTTTCTGCGTCGGGGCCTTTGAATAGTAGACACCTCGAATCTGTGGAGAGAGACGAGCATTCGTCGAGTCGGTAGCTTAGTCCCCCCGTTGCAGAACAAAAAGCTTTCTCCAAATTGCGAGCTATAGGAGCGTACCTTTCGAGTAAGGCTCATCAAAGCATTAGGCGCCGTAGAGAATCGGCCATCTGCGATAAGTCCTTATGTCAAACTTTCACCTTCTCTTTGTTCACATTCCGCTGATTGAAACGAACGGCGAAAGAGCCCAAGTACCAGTATTGACGTGATTGTCAGTCAATTCAATTGTAAGCCAAAACTGCGTGTCAAAAAAAGAGAAAAATAACAAATTGGAGCATATAATTGGCAAACATCTATTACTTGCCGAATTATGATAAATGCTTAATGATGCTGTTTTTCCTGTCGTCATCACTGCTACGTCCCCAAAAAAACTCCGTCGTCCTACGACTCTCTCGCACTTTGCGAACGACCGCATCTTCCGCGCTCGCGTCGCACAGTTGCGGACAGAGATTGATTGCGCATTTCTGCGACGCGGGTGGCGAGCTTGACTTCTGAAGGCCCGTTCACGCACTTGCCTCTGCTTAGGACCGAGTTCTCGCGATCTGTCGCAACGAGAGGACGTGCCAGCGCCATCTACGAGGTTACCCTGGAACAGCATTTTATTAGAGCGGAGGTTTTTTTTTTGCAGTATTTGCGAGATCAAATGTACATACCATCTCATGGACGGTGATGAGCCGTCGTAACGCGACCAATGTCATTCATTCGCGAGTCTGCAAACTGTGTTTTAGGGGTGAATGGAGTATGGATAGCGCTGGGGAGGGGGGGGGCCTGTTTAAACGAAATGTATTGCACGGCCCCCGTTATGGGAGTGTAGTCCTGTTGTGTTAACCCGATTTTCGTTGATATTTAACTTCGACGTACGTGTTCCTTACGAATCTCATTAAAGGGGTTACGACACGCCAAAAATAAACTATAAGATAACAGTACTGCTAGGACCCATTGTACGTTTGTATAATCCTGCTAAATTTGTTTTGAAAATGGCAAGATAGTTTCGTGGATAAATCGATTTATATGCGGGTGCCTGGGAGGGGCGGATCCGGGCGGAGCTGGAGGCTGGCTACGTAGCCAGCCTCCCGTGCGATGTCCCCTTGCACGCACTCACAGACTTGGCTCTCTTGGCGTCTCGAGCTTCAGCTTCCTGTTTACCGTATTTACTCGAGTAATAGCTGCACTGTTTACGAAGAAAACCTGAGAGTTGGCTTTTCCGCGGAGCAAGCAGATTGCCAATCGCCGCGATCGACAGCGTGATTCCAGCTGTTTACAGGACAGAGATAACGTCTTCGTGCGAAGATAGCATCTGTGAAGGTTGCATTCGTACGGAGAATCGTGTTCTCTATCTGGTTATCCGCTATGTTATTTGTGCGCAACGCAGTGATTGGCTGTATATGTGTTCTGTGGGAAAGTAGACGCGAGGGTCTTCTTCATAAATAGTGTGGCTATTACTCGAGTAAATACGGTACCTTCCCCGTTTTGAGCGTGCGGTCCGTGATGATTACGTCTACGGCATTGCTCGCCTTGTCAAAGTGTTCGACGTTGATCGCAGCAGCGATGAGAGTGATGGCTATCAAGAGATGTTCGAAGCTGTTCATTCATACTGCGACCCGCTGGCGACCAGCTCCAGTGACGACGAGTTACGGACGAACTCGCCGTGGTCACCGTCGTCCGGGAATATCTCGCAGGCGCATGCAGGGTGGAAGGTCAACGGGTCCGAGCTGCGTGGGCGGTTTTGATCGTACCGCGGCGAGGAGAGCTTGGGCGACGATGGGGGGCGCCTGGAGTAAGAGAGCGTTCATGATCACGTGGTTTGGGGACACCATGGTGTGACTAACTTGGCCAGTGTTGCCTGGTCCCCGGATGAAAATGATAAAAATTCGTAAATTGAATATTGCAATTACCAGAGCTCTAAAAATCGCGTAACTTGGTGTATATACTATGAGCATTCCATTTCAAGAATAATCTATTCATTAAATTTTCGTGTCATAACCCCTTAGTTGTATTTTATTATAGTATAATTACTACATCAGTTGTATGCAGGGGTGTGACATCTGCGCCAATTGCGCCATTTTGATACAAACCCAATTTTCTGCGCCTAGCTGGACCAAAAACGTGAAATCGGTCGAAATTGCGCCACACTGTGCCAAAGTAACTCAAAAACTAAAACAAAAAGTTTTCGGCGACGCTAGATTTAGCGGGAAACATGCGCTTGGTTAGCAACATTCAATCTCGTCGTAGTAAGGTACACGGCACGGGTACAGTGTGGCGCAAGCAACCGCCGGATTCGAAGATTTCAGCTGTAGTACCCATCTATCCCTATGGATGATACGTTGTCTTTTCCCAATTTTCCTACTATTTTCCGCTGTCATTTGTGACTGCATGCTCCTGTTGCGCTTTCACGCGGTCTTGCTGTGTGGTTGCGGGAGGAATGACGCACAGGCTATCAAGATCAGCAAACCTAAGTATTTCTTTCGTTTTGAGAGTAAACCTTTTCTTAAAAGTGTTATTGAGCACCTCCATTGCATAATTGTTCATTCGTGTCCGTAATCTTCTCGTCAAAATGGACGGCGTCTTCACCGTGAGTACTTTCGGTTATCACACACGTGTTTCCAGTGCGTGAACAATCGAATGAATCGGTCACACATCCGTATTTAGCGTGCATGTGCTGCTCATAGTTTTTCTACCAATTCACTATTTACCTTGTGACTCACTTTTGTATGGAGTTTTTTTCTATCTGCACGTGATTTGCATCCGATTGATGTCTAGTTGCAGTAAACCGTGCTTCCCTGTTGATGCTCTCCAATCACCGCTTTAAAAAGTTTCGCCTTGGCACCAGTTCGTATAAGCTTGAGGTACCTGGTGCCCACCTAACTTTGCAGCAATCCTGTGTTTCCTGTCCTCATCTATGCGTATAAAACTCGCGTTTGCCTTTTTCTTTTTTTTTTTTTCTTTTATGTTTTATCTCGGTGCGTATCGGCACTGATGACTTATTGGAACCAGGGTGGACAAAAATAACGATTAAAAAAGAAAAATCAAATTTATGTGATTTAAATCTGATTTTTTTCCGATTTAAATTGCTGATAAGCTGCTCAACATTTCCTGGTCCTAATTTGCTCCAAAGTGTAGACTTTTCTGCTTTGAAGTTGCTCCAAAATGCATAAACTGCTGCTCCAAAACGAGAATTTAGTGCTCCTAAGCGGCTCCAAAATCCAGACTTTTCTGCTCCAAAAATTGCTCCAAAATCTGTTTCACCTGTCTCACCCCTGTGTATGTTACCCTTGATACTTTCTGTAATCTCATTAAATCGACTGTGTTGTGCGTTTCGGAAGGCCGAACAGACCAAGCTGCGCACAAACGAGACGGAGGTGTTTGTGGCCTCCGCTCAGAAGAACCTGGTGGCGGAGAGGATGAAGATCTGCTCCGAGCTGTGGGACAACGGGCTCAAGGCAAGTGGGCTAAAGTCGCGAGGCTCCCTTTCACCGCAATTAGACAAAAAACGAATGCTGCGGCCCCTCAGAGCTGGTCGGAGTGACGGAGGCGTGCGACGGCCCTTACGAAAGGCAAGGGGGCGACGGCGTAACCTAAGCAGTTGGTGGAGAGGGGAAGGAGTAACTCCCCTCCCACCCGGACCCTCTTTTGTGTGTCCCGGACGTCATCGTCGTCTCCCTCGGAGTCTCGCTCAAAGTTTCGTACAAAAGTGGCTCTTCTATCTCCCCTGCTTGTGGCCTTGACAGCACCACGCGCAGCAAGGGAAATGTCACATGCTTCCCTTTGGCCGCACCGATTGGCTCCCTGGGGTCGTAGAAATCTGCCGTCTGCCAAGTTACGGCGAGTTGGAGTATGCGGAGCTCAAGTTCGTCTGCTTCTTTTGCAGGGGTTCCAGTGACGTCAGAACGCCGAGCTCTGATCGGTTCTGAATGAAGGATAGTGGGTAGACCTCAAGCCAGCTTGCTTTGAGGTCTACCCAGTATCCTTCGGCGTTCTGACGTCACTGAAGCCCCTGCAAAAGAAGCAGGCAAACTTGCACTCTGCATAGAAGCGTTCCATCCGGAAGTAGAACAGACCCTGGATTTATCAGTCTCGTAACTTTTGCGCAGATTTTACCGATTTTCAATGCCATCGTGTAAAAAAGATTGAACTCTAAAACAATATTTTTTTGAAGTTAACCATTAAAACATACTTGTTCCAAAATCTCCCCCCCCCCTCCCCCTCCCCCAACAAAAAGGAAACAGCAAACTTTTTAGCGCAATATTTAATCAGCGAGGTGGATTTTCAGTTAGAAATTATTCTGAAACGCTTCTATTTTGGGGTCGACGCCATAAGCTCGAAATGTGACTCGCAACCTAAACACTGCTAAAAATTTGATATATTTTTAGAGGAACGTTGATTTTTTGACATATGCGTCCTAGGCCAACAAATTAATAAAAAAAAGGGGGGGGGGGGAGTTTAATTTTGTTTAAAGTTGAGTGAAATGCGCCCATGCAGCGTTTCCTTCACCATTGCATGGTGCCTCCATCTCCCAACAGGTGGAGCACTCGTACAAGCTGAGCCCCAAGCTGCTGGGGCAGCTGCAGTACTGCGAGGAGCGGGGCATTCCCTTGGCCATCATCATTGGCGAGTCGGAGCTGCAGAAGGGCATTGTCAAGCTGCGCAAGGTCACCACCAGGGAGGAGGTGGCTCTCCTCGTTTGTTTGCTCGTGGCATTTCGGAGAGTTCTGGTAGACTGTTTCGACACCTCCGATAACGATGCCCGGTAACGACACGACGCATGCTCAAAGGCGTCGACGGGTATTGTTCTCGGGGTCGTAGGAACGATCCACTAAAACTCTTTCTTAACGCGGAACGTGTTTAAGGGCCCACGAGTAAAGTAACGTGACACGACGAAAAACAGTGACACCCTCATCAAATTTAGCACTTCCTGATAAATTTGCCCGAACACCATCTGCTAAACTTGGCAGATGATGTTCGGATGATGCCATCAACGTGACATCGTTAAATTTAACACGGACATCAAATTTGATGTCTGTACTCTTTTAATGCGATTGGTGTTTCAGCGGTTACGTTAACGCCCGCCGGGGCTATCGAGCGCGATCGAATTATACGATAAATTGAATTAACCGAGATCGAAATAATGCGAGTTTACCGTACACTTACATGTGTCCGTTTCTTTCTCCTGTGTTTCAGTTTGAAGTTCCCAGGGACAAGCTGTGCACGGAGATTAGGAACTACCTGACAAACATGAACAATGCATAAAAAAAGCATCCAGCCACAATTCGTGTTCCTTTTTTTTTAAGACTTTGCTCGATTCCAGTTGGCGTCTTCCTTGCCTCTTTTTCCGTGTACTGTGAATTTGAGCTTTTCAGAACGGTCGTGATTTTTCCGGAGGAATTGGAATACAGTTGCCGACCGATTTTTCGGACTCGGAGCGGAACCCCAAAATTGTCCGAATAGTCAAGTGGTTCGAAAAATCTATTTCAGCCAAATTATCAAATTTCCGCGCGTGTTCCACTGCGTGTTGGACCTTTTCCACTTGCTTGATGTCAATTTTAAGTTCTCGTGCAACTTCCGCTTTATATTGTCCATTTTTTACTTGTTTATCTGTTTGATCACGGTGCTGCGCTTTGTCGGCGCCTTCGTTGGCACAAACAGCAAGCTTGGTGGGATTTGGCACAATAGTGCCAAATCCCACCAAGCTTGCTTCAATACTAAGCCTATCGGTACAAAACCTTCGCGCTCAAAGACCACAGGAATGACAAACAGCCGCTCTTCTCGCGGTCGCACCCGAAAAACACGGACCACAAGGACAACTGGAAGAACCATAAGAATGGGCAAATGGTGGCCATGTTGGCTATAGCGAAACCGGAAAACCCGACTATAGACCCTTTCTTCAAAGGCGCCGCCATCTTGAATTGTCGTCACTTCCAGTATGGGCGAAAACATTGTTTTGCCAGTCGCCACGCCAATAGAATGCATTTAGGAGGATATAAGCGTAACCGTCACACATTTTTCGTTTTGCCTCCCCCTTATTTTTTTTTTCTAGTTAGAGGTTGAAACGTTTTAGTATTGTTTCGTCGCCCATACCGGATACACCTATTATTTGGCTGGGGACGAGAGTACACAGAAAAGGTCTTTAGCTTCAATCCAGGCTGTTTATTGCGTAGGACGTGGTATCGAGGCTACAGGGCAAAATCAAAACAACCAAAATGGCGGCGACTACGCTCGCCGCGCTATTGTGGCGGCTGTTTTGTGACTGTAAACTGAGGAAATCATGCAAATTATGTTCGAAACACCGAGCAAAACGCTTTATGGCGTCCGAAATTTAGGTCAATGTTATGCAGTGACTCTATGAGGTGAGTGATGGTTCGGCAAAAAAAATGAAAGCCGTTTACAACTCCCTGAACGCCGAATTAGAGCGCAGCTCTTGAGGAGGAGGAGGGGAAGGTACGTAGAGGGGGAAATGCCCCTCCTGCTCTCCTGCCCTCCCGCTTTTAGGGGAAAATTTTCCGCTAGATTTAGCGGGTAAACTTTTCCGCTAGATTTAGCGGGGAAAAGTTTCCGCTAGATTTAGCGGGGAAAATTTTCCGTTAGATTTAGCGGGGAAAATTTTCCGCTAGATTTAACGGGTAAACTTTTCCGCTAGATTTAGTGGGGAAAAGTTTCCGCTAGATTTAGCGGGGAAAATTTTCCGCTAGATTTAGCGGGTAAACTTTTCCGCTAGATTTAGCGGGTAAACTTTTCCGCTAGATTTAGCGGGGAAAAGTTTCCGCTAGATTTAGCGGGGAAAATTTTCCGCTAGATTTAGCGGGTAAACTTTTCCGCTAGATTTAGCGGGGAAAAGTTTCCGCTAGATTTAGCGGGGAAAATTTTCCGCTAGATTCAGCGGGTAAACTTTTCCGCTAGATTTAGCGGGGAAAAGTTTCCGCTAGATTTAGCGGGGAAAATTTTCCGCTAGATTTAGCGGGTAAACTTTTCCGCTAGATTTAGCGGGGAAAATTTTCCGCTAGATTTAGCGGGTAAACTTTTCCGCTAGATTTAGCGGGGAAAAGTTTCCGCTAGATTTAGCGGGGAAAATTTTCCGTTAGATTTAGCGGGGAAAATTTTCCGCTAGATTTAGCGGGGAAAATTTTCCGCTAGATTTAGCGGGGAAAAGTTTCCGCTAGATTTAGCGGGGAAAATTTTCCGCTAGATTTAGCGGGGAAAATTTTCCGCTAGATTTAGCGGGGAAAATTTTCCGCTAGATTTAGCGGGTAAACTTTTCCGCTAGATTTAGCGGGTAAAATTTTCCGCTAGATTTAGCGGGGAAAATTTTCCGCTAGATTTAGCGGGTAAACTTTTCCGCTAGATTTAGCGGGGAAAATTTTCCGCTAGATTTAGCGGGGAAACGTTTCCGCTAGATTTAGCGGGGAAAAGTTTCCGCTAGATTTAGCGGGTAAACTTTTCCGCTAAATTTAGCGGGGAAAAGTTTCCGCTAGATTTAGCGGGGAAAATTTTCCGCTAGATTTAGCGGGTAAACTTTTCCGCTAGATTTGGCGGGGAAATTTTTCCGCTAGATTTAGCGGGGAAAATTTTCCGCTAGATTTAGCGGGTAAACTTTTCCGCTAGATTTAGCGGGAAAAAGTTTCCGCTAGATTTAGCGGGGAAAATTTTCCGCTAGATTTAGCGGGTAAACTTTTCCGCTAGATTTAGCGGGGAAAAGTTTCCGCTAGATTTAGCGGGGAAAATTTTCCGTTAGATTTAGCGGGGAAAATTTTCCGCTAGATTTAGCGGGGAAAATTTTCCGCTAGATTTAGCGGGGAACTTTTCCGCTAAATTTAGCGGGAAAATTTTTCCGCTAGATTTAGCGGGGAAATTTACCCATGATGCACCGCGCGGTTACGCCGACGCTGACGCCGCTCCAGCCGGCAACGGGCGCCTGAGAGCTGCACTCTAAAACGTCCGAATAATCGAACATGTCCGAAAAATTGGTCGAACGCCCCCCAACTCTCGCAACCCCACTGTCGGTGACAATGGGGGGGGCGGGGGCGGGGCGGGGGGGCGAAGTAGCAAAGTGTGGAGTTCAAATTTTCAGAAATAGCTAGACTTGGAGCTAGAGTTCCCAAAGTAGCCAAAGGGCTTTAGAGCCAATGGATCCTTTTCACATAAAGACCCCACTCGGCGGCGGATGTATGAACTAGAGGTGGTTGAAAGGACCTGCTTCAACTGTCGCACACCAGGAGTCCAGACATACGGGACAAGGGATTTTCACACCACTTAATCAACTTTGTGTGGAGATCCAATGGGCAATGTGGCACACGATTCCTTAGCAAGATCGGTGAGATCGTGGTGACTGTGAGGCAGGCGTGCAAGCAACCATGGCCCGGTTGGCCCAATGGCGACGAGGAGCTCGGCACATATTCCGCCAACGTAGCAGGTTTTACTCAAAGCTACTACAAACTGGCAATGGACGATTGCAATGAAGGGGCTAAGGCAAGAGGTCCACACAGACAATAGATGGGTCTAGGTTGGTCCAGGCGGTGTTCACTGGGCCCCAGTCGACGCAATGTTGCTACTCAATAGCTCGTCGCCTTCTTCCGCTTCTGCCCATAAACCACCGGATCAACCGGGTGTGATTTGAGCATTCGCCATTCTGTGCCGCCCACAGATTGACTTAAGCAGAGTTAGAAATGAATGCTTACGAAGCTGTCATGTTCGATACCTGCGTCGCATCGTACTAATCCCTTGAATCTGTAGGCCTCGCATCATCCGCTCGGGAGCATCCAACGTCACTAGAACAACTCAGTTGGGAAGCTGCCATGGAGCCTGCTTTGAAAAAGTGGCTCCGATCCGTACTCGAGAATCAAACTAAAGGCGATCGCAACGCCGCCATTTCTCCCACAGCGGCCACTCCGGAAACTGCACGGCTGCCCCTATTGGTTTGGGTCAAGTCGCGCAAAGTCCAGTGGTAGCAGTAATAGACTTGTTCACAAGTTCAGTAAAAGTTTCCCAGTTTGTGGCAGTCAAAGTATGAGTCTTTTTGCACTGAATAAGTCATTATAAAATATTAGAAGTGGCATATGGTCACTTATTCTACTTTCATTGTCAGTAGTCCAGCGAACATTATGGTACTGCTTTGCTGATACGAAAGTTAGGTCTAGTGCGCTGCTACTCTCTCCCCTGTGAAAAGTTGCACTGCCGTCGTTTAAGAGGCATAGATTAAATCTTTTACCGATACCGATTAGCGCAGAACCTCGCTTGTCGCTATACCTGCGCCCCCAAAGTTCATGGTGAGCAGTAAAATCGCCACAATATATCGGGGGAGGGAGTCGCCTCTAATAGGGCTTCCAGACGGCCAACATCAAAAGGTACTCGAGGCTGAATATATGTGAAAACGAGTGCAAATGTTTTTGATTTGTTTCTTACAATCGCGCGCGCATATTTGTTTGTTTCATGTGGGGAGACCTCATACTCGGTGGAGACAAGGTCAACCCGGGTACCTATTAACGCCCGACTTACCCCGTTTGTCCTTTTCGATGTAATAAACAAATATCCTGAGAGTCGAAGTTTTGAAATATCTATCCGAGGTTCTGATATCGCTAGCAGGGGGAAAGAGTGTTTCTGCACAAGTTGTTTGAAGTCCGACATTTTTGAGCGAATACCATTTGAATTCCATTGAAAGACAGTAGTTTGATCGGGAATATCATGAAATGGTTCACTTGATTGAGCCAATCTAGAAGATTTGGCAAAATTAAATCTATCAGACTGAGTACTATCGGAGCCCAAGTGTTGTTGCTTCGTCTAAGAAAGCCTCCGACAAAATCAAGAACCATAGTTAAGGCTGTGTTACATAGGGAGTCTCTGTTTCCTGATACCTTTCTTCTGTCGGACACATCCTTGAGGAGAGAGACAGGCAAGATTACCACCATCAGGGGGTGCGATTCTTTGAGTTGCCGGCTTTTCCCTCGATTGTGCATGGTGAACTTCCATCAATTTTGTGGGTGTACTGCTCTGCACATAGTTCTTTTGGAGGGGGTTTAGATGGAGGGTTGCCAGTTAAAATATCTCTAAAAGATTTCTTAGGCGCAGAATTTGAAGAACGCCGTGTTTCTGTATCCTCTTGATTTTTTCGCACGTTTTCAGAGCACATTTTTGTTGTGGGCTGCTCTTGTTGCATTTGCGTGATGGTGTCACTTACAGGAGCTGTGACAATCCCAAAGTGTCTTTTGCGAAGCTCAGTTTCTTTCTGCTGTTCAATTCGCACCGGACAAGTGGGTGTGAGTGCGTCATGCTGACTGCCACAATTGATGCATTTCGGATGATCAGCATGACATGTTGCTCTGCTGTACCCCTCCCCGCATCTGGAACAGGTTTCTTTCTTTTTGCAAGTTACGCCTTTGTGACCATAGCAGTCGCAATTGTTGCATTGCAAAGGATGCTCCTCGAATTGCCACACCTAATATCGGACTCTAGATAACAGCACATATCTTGGCAGAATGGGTGAGTCAAACGTTATTTTGACAAATGTAGTCTCTCCCAGTCACCTAATATGGAAGATGGGTATATCTGAAGACATATACTTCTGCATGTCTGAATCAGCGACGTCCTTTTTTACGCCCCGTATGACCCCTACTGCAGCAGATCAGAGTCCTGGTTCGTGCGCCCTAACGTCCATCCCACAAAGCTTAGCGAGTTGCAGCAGTGCTTTGGTAGCGAGCGAGTTTCGCGTGTCTACTGCGATGAGATTAAGCCTTTTGTTTGGACGTACCATTAGGATGCACTCCGGGCAGTGGAGTTTGAAGGTGTCGGACACTTCGTTCATGTTCAGTTTCATCGAGGATTGTTAAGGATTGGTTGGAGAGAGGATCACAGCGAGACCTACAGGGTGCTCTGGAGTCCGTATGGTGGATTTTGAGATGACAGTCACTGGAGTGGCGGTGCTCCTTGTTCGCGATCAAGATGAATCCCTCTTGGCTGTCAGCGATTTGGAGATCTATATCCATGGTGGTAGAATCAAGTTGGCTCTGCGTTGGGTCAGCTTGCGTGAGGGCAATTGACGAAGACAACTTATTTGTCGCTGTTGAGGGGTTTCCCCCTCGCTCGTTATTTGCCCGAGACGAGTAGGAGTGGTCGTTGGTAGATTTCGAAGCTGCGACTTCAGCATCAGGCATAGTTTTCTTCAGCATACATGCCCATCTCCGAAAAGCTATAATTTGTCGATGGAACAAGCTGGAGAGCCGGGAAGCACTTGCTTTTTAGATGAAAAGGCAATTGAAAATCCGAGGAACCGATTTCGGCGGGGCGAAGAAAACCCAGAACCAAAAAGTCTTATCTGTCCGACGCCGAGAAGCCATCGAAGCTCGCCAGGATGTCGATGTCCAGATGAAGACTGGTCACGTTGATCGGCGAGATGATCGTGAAGGCTCCCATACACACACATGCCGTGCACGGCAAACACGCACTACAAAGGGCAAAAACAAGCTACTATGCCATACTCTCAACGAATGCGTAAATTGGGGCCGCAGCCCAACAACAGACAAAAAGAATAGCTCATGAGGCAGCAAGCAGGAGCAGATCTGAACTGCCTTCCCTTTGTTCTCTCTTAAATAACCTTTTGCTACAACCTCCAGTCTAACCTCATCTGGTTAGCAAACATCCTTGTTGCACGGCCAACGAGGGATCATGAGAAACACGTCAAAAGTGTGTATGAGTCACATCAAAGTCAATAAGTGAACTGACTCCCAGGGTCACTGAACAAAATTCCTAACCAAAAATAACCTGCTATACACACATCTCTTCAAACAAGAAGGATTGACGGGATAAGCAGGAAACAAAAAGAAATCCCAAGAGTCGTGACCTTCCGGGCAGCCCAACGGATAAGTGTGGTTGCGACCAACAATAACAGCACAAGACAAACAAAACAAAAATACGCTAGAATTCATGACAAATACATCTCGCCAGCGGTGGCATATCAAAATTGGCGGTGAAATCAGTGTATCACAAGCCCAAAAACCTAACTGGTTCCAATTGGTTCCTAACAAGCTTTTTGATCAAAAACTTGTCTGTAAAAATAGGATTTTTCAGCTTGTACGCTTTTCCACGTCTATCCAAAGCAACCCCAGCCGTGTTGGACAGCACGCCAACAGCCAGTTCTCAAACACCCAAGGTATGCACTGCAGTGGTCCCTCGAGCTTCAGGCATCAGACGCATCTCCAGATTGCCTGTTGCTTTCTCTGCTCCAAAAGCTCCCATGTTCCTCCATCATAAGCTTTCAACGCTTTTCCACGTCTAGCCATAGCAAACGTCGGACAGATCTCCAGATTGCGAGATCGTTGCTCCAAGAGCTTCCATGTAACTTGGTCATAAACCTTCTATGCTTTTCCCCGACTATCTACAGCAACCCAAAGAATGGCGACTGCTGTTAGACCTCTGGTGCTTTCAACATCGTCATGTGTCAAGACGCGCTGTGCTACGACGCAGACGACAGGCATCAACAGAAATGCGGGTATGGTCATTCACTGACTTAAGAATGAGCGTAATGCTATCAAAAGTCTACTTGGGAAGTCGTACAGAGAATGAGGTGGTGTGATAATATCCGAAAATGGGAGCTTGTAGACATACAATATTTGTTGAAGAGTTAGCTCTTTTCAGTCAACACTCGTTGCCACCATCTGTCTGAATGGACGTGTGGGGAATTGGTGCAGTCAGCCTCTCATCAAGCTCTAGGGATAAACCAATGGTTAGAATCTTCATTTGTTGTCGGATTCAGAAGATAGAAGAGATTTTCAAAAATACTTTCCTGGAAAAAAAAAATTGCCAGAGAAATTTTGGCATAGGTCAATACAAGCAGCTATACTTCGTTTCAGCTTAAGTCCAGACACAGCCGATGCTACAAGCGCGAGCATGTGACCCTGAACAGTGCTTGCACTGCACCAGCGCGCATGCTTGGCAGGGACGCTGAAAGCCTGGAGCTCGCCCTTGTAGCATCGGCTGCATCTGGACCCAAGCTGAAACGAAGTATAGTGTCGGCTGTCAAAACACAGATAACGTTTTCCCCTCAAACATATCTGAAAATTGCCTCTTTCTCTTGATCCCGGTAAGGTCAACTTCTGAAATTTGCTATTTTAAGCTGACCGCTCGAAGTGTTGGCATTTTACGGCGTGTGGTTTATTTACGCGGCGCTCAAAAACAAGAAAGAAACACTGAAGACAGGACTGTATGAGACCGTGAGTTAGCTGTCTCAAAGATTGTGCGGAGGTATCGATAGGCCACTTGACTCGATAAGTAGTCGCTAAAATATTACAACAAGAAAAATACACAGATGTAACCTTTATTGGCAGTCATTACACTTCATCTAAGAAAGGGCCGCTCGACAAAAGCCCGATTCCACAAAAACGACTATCGCTACTAGCGACTAGAGCATTTATACATCCCGAACCACAATCGCCAATCATACGCAGTTAATGACTAACTGCCAAGCAACACTGCTCGTCCACATCAATCTCAATTAGGAGAACAGCGAAATAACACTGTTCCCACATTTAGACCAGCTTACGAGTTGTCCCGGGTCAAGATGAAACTTCAGGGAACCACGGACGATTTCGTCCGACCCTGGACTTAAAGGCTTCAGACAGAACACTCAATGCATGGCAGGCAACAACCCGAGGCGATCCCAAGTATAAAGGTAAGGAGCAACTGTAAACAGGTACAAAAGCTTCGGTACAGACAAACAAGTCAATTGTTAGGCCTTTACGCCGACGTAGGAACAAGTTTTTCCGGCCTTCTTGAGCACCTCGAGCAGCTTCTCGGAGCTCAACGTGGAATCTATGAAGACCCGCTTGTTGGGCAAGTCAATCTCCACCTTGTTCACCCCCTGACCTAGAAAAGTGAGATTAACAAGGCATGTTGAAGAAATAGAAACAGACTAATCAAGCAGCGCCGAAAGTTGATCTCTGACCGGCCCAAACAATCACGCAGAGACAAAAGCTCTGCACTGTGCGGACAAAGACTTATGGCGCTGCTTGCTTGGCGAATCGTAGCGGCGGCTGCGACCGACGCTGCCAGCAAGAAGCATTGCGACATCAACAACACGGGTACTGCAGTCGTTTAATGGCGTCAATGTCGGGCCTAGTACATAGCATGCACGGCTAGTATTTTGGCTGCCACTAACTTCGTCTTAGTTTCACACCGCAGTAGGGAACCAGTAAATAACCGTTAGCAGACCTGCAAGCTATGTATATAAGTATTCACCAAGTGACATATATGAGCGCCTCATTCACATCGCATCCGGTGGTATGGTTGGCCTGGCAAAGGATACTCAGATCAACCTAACGTCTGCAAAGAACGGCCATCTTGATGGTCTGGAATGTACTTTGCAAAAGCACTCTAGAAGCCTAAACAATGTAGTACACGTGTTCGCCACCAAGTCAGATTCAGAACTAAGTAACTGGCTCATGACATGCGGCATTCCAGCGAAGCTTCACAGACCGCCCCCAGACGTCATTTTGGAAACTGCTAATTTGTTTTAAAATTAGTTTTTTTTACTTTTCTGCCAGCAGCCCAGAAGTCTAAGACTAGTGTTTCTGGGCTGCCGGCACAACATAGACCACATCTAAATAAAGAAATGAGTGCAAACATGTCGTTCCCGTACCCCTTCAAAGTGAGTATAGAAGTATGTGTCCCTCAAATAGTTTTTCCTTTTCTAAAGATTTTACGAAAACGTCGGCACATTTTGTAGACGCCATTGTCCATTTTACCAGACCTAGAAAATAGTTTTTAATCAGGGGCATCGTATATAACCTATCTGCCACCCACAGGAACCTTTACGACTTGCCCAAGCAGCCGTCCCTAAAACAACCCATAAATCCCGGCAGTGGAAAAGTCGTACCTGAAGCAGAATGATTCCGGTCGTAACAGTCGTTAAGACACTAGCAGATCAATAACGACATTCTTTGCGGTGCTGACTGGTGTTGCCCAGCATGTTTTACGAAGGACAAACTGGCACCCCAAAAAAGACATATGTTATTGTTGGTTATCGCTACTATACTCGGTTAAGCTGAGACTGCAGGACCAATGATCACCTGACTCTGCGTGTGGGTAAGGGCGAAAGAGAGACATACCATTGGTCCAACCAGTCTCAGCTTAGGAGTATACCAAGGGCATTTTCGTCACATGACTTCCTAGAGTGCTATAGTGCATGACTGCAGCGTCTCTCCCCAAAACTTTTCCTCTTTCCAATTTAAGAACAGCAATTTTAAGTGAGGACGTCCATCTTCATGAACAAAGATATGCATTTCTCTAAACAAACACAAAAAGTAATACCAGTTCTTGCTTCTGCTTGCCAAATACAAATTAAAATTGAGCGCAATCCACCATAATCACGGGACGGTGGCGCCATCTGTGAATCCTCACGTCAACTGCACACCCAGATCGTTTGAACCGGCTTGTGTGAGTTAAAGTGCATCATTTCAATACGCTTCCGTGTGCATTAGCAGTGCTTAGCACGGTCAGTCCTGGTACAGTTAAAGGCTGACGACGATTTCACACTTTTCCCTCGCTTCCTCCTCTCCCTCTGTCTACCCTTTCCACCATTGCCTGTTTCCTCCTCCCCCTTCCCCCACCTCTTTGTCCCCTACCCCTGCTCTGCTAAGCGTGCACAACGCCTGCTCTGCTAAGCCCACGGCAGCAAAGCCATAGACTCCAACTAGAAAAAAAAAAAATAAAAAGGATTATGATACAAAAGAACAACTCCAACATAATTGACAAGTGGCCTTGAGGCCTTAAAGGGCCCCTGAAAAGAAAAGAAAATGTTTTTTTTAAACAACCTGGTTGGGACACACGCGTGTCAAAAACTTAATTTTACGCGAACAAAAAAATTTTTTTTTAGAGCAATATTGATGGCGCGAGACGCGATTTAGTCGGTAGTCACCTCCTTTCCACTTGTTTTCTCTCTCGGCATTTCGAGTGCGTGGAGGAGTGGGGATTGGCTTGGCCATCAAGTTGAGGTGGAGAGAGTGTATGACCATCTCGTTGAGGATGAAAGAGCGAATTACCATTCTGTGACATCATGGACTTTGCACCCAGAATTTCAGACAAATATCTCGCCGCCAATAGTGCTGTAAACATTGCTCTTCTTTTTTTTTCGTGTAAATTAATTTTTTTGACACGTGTGCCCTAACCAGACTGTTTAAAGAAAACATTTTTTCTTTTCTTTTCAGGGGTCCTTTAAGTTACAATGCCCTTGGCATCAGTGCAAGTTCCCCTAGCATATATGTTCCCCTGGCCTTTTTTTTATGGGGGGGGGGGGGGGTTTGAAGCTGTTTTTGTGTTTTGGTGCTTAATTTTGTTTTATCGAGGAGATATTCACAATTTTGGAAAATATTGTGTGCGCATGTGCAGCCTGTTTGAGCGCTTGCGCTGTGGGACGATGTACCAACTATCGCTATTGTGTTAAATAAGCAGCACCCTCCCCAAAAGGGGAGTCAGATCCTGCTTCCTACATGCAGTGGCCCGTGAGTGAACGGAGTATGACTTGCACGGCGTATAGTATGACCTTTTTCACTTACTCTCGCATCCAGCCACCTGGCAGGCATATCCGGTATGGGCGACGGAAAAAATAAAACATTTCAACCTGCAAATAGTAAAAAATAAAGGAATGACAAAACGAGAATGGACGATGGTTACGCTTATATCCTAAGTGTATTCCATTTTCGAGGCTACGGCAAAACAATGCTCTCGCCCATACTCGAAGTGACGATATTTCAAGATGGCGACGCCCACGTGAAATAGGTCTACATGTCTCTTTCACAAGGGCGAAGGGCGCCACCATCTTTGAATTTCGTCACTCCCAGTATGGGCGAAAATATTGTTTTGCAGTCTCCACGCCACTAGAAGACATCAAGGATATATGCATAACCATCACATATTCTCGTTTTGCACTATTTACAGGTTGAAATGTTTTATTATTTGTTGGTCGCCCGTACCTGATACGCCGATTAGGTGGCTGGGGACGAGAGCCAACGAAAAAGGCCTATAGACTAGTGTCACTCTAAACATTGTGGCATATCTGCAGCTTATCATTCGCCCCCAAGTTGGTACAAAGAAGCTCGATCACCCCTCCTTCCTTGTGGCCCTTTCATTCCAATGGATTCCGACGGGGGCAGCAGTTACTTAAATAGACGTCAATTCACGTTGCTTAAAATTGCAAAGACGTAGTATGAGAAACAAACTCGATTCTCGTTTCGTGGTCCTGGACTGCAGTCATGGAAGGTTCCTTGGCTAATCCTGCATCGCACAGACTGTGAGGCGTCCATTGTGGGGGCACCCATTTTGCTGGCTTATCTCCATCCATTTGCTCGCACAATGAACCCCCCCACTCTTTTAGTCCCCTCTTTCCGTCCTTTGCTCCAAGATGCGAGGGGAGGAAAGCTTTGCAGAATATTGGCTTTGGCCGTCGGGCTTTAACCCTCCTCATGTCGACATGACCGCCCAGTTTTTTTTATGGTATTCATCGAGATAGTGCTCTCTTATCTTGACCAAGAATACAGATAGCATAGCACTGATCATGTTCAGCGTGCATACTGTATGCGCTCGTACAGAGCACGAGCGAGCATAACCTAGAGAGAGCTAGCACGAAGCCAACACGTAATCCAGTTTTTACCATTTTTCTCTCGCAGCGAAAAGGCCTTCATCAAAAATGCTAATGTACTTGAATTCGCTCATGCGGGTGACAAACTTATCCGGTAGAATTGAATATTCGGCACCCAACTTGGGTGAGAAAAGCCGAGGCTGCCGTGTTCTTGCCAACTGTGGATCGCTTTTGGAATTAGTGACGGAACCTGGAGCGCATCTCCGGCGCACCGTCGAAGCTTGGGTTGTGCTCGGTGAGGTTCAAACACATCGGAGGCCCTACTTTCCAGAAGCCTCCAGGAGGCGCGGCATGTATTTCCTTCGAACCCTACCTACCCACTAATGAATACATAAATCAAATTAGCACTCGACGCACCAGCATGATCAAACAAGAACAACTGATAACGCATCGAGCGACTACATTTTGGAGACGCAGCTGTTACCCGAAATGCTGGCCCTTATGTTCGGACATAAGTAACTTGGATAGGATGTGAGATAAGCCGATAGACTTGTTCCAAAATGCCACGCCCTGGGAACTAGTTGGCCACTCAGTTTCGGTTTCGATGGAGCGGCTTCAGTTCATGCTATCGTGCCGTGACCGAATGCGCAGCTGTCTCACTTCCTACCAATGTAGAATACTCCGAGCGAGTGATATAGAAGGAAGAGTTTTCTTGGTTCTCGACATATTGCGCGTGCGTATGCAAACTCAGTAAGACGTGGCTTAGTCACCTCGCCCCACTTTCTCAATTTCAATAATCTTGTCGAGTACCGGTAAACCACAACTAAACACATATTTTGTTTACCGAACGCCCGCTTCTTGTTACTTCATTGGGCGAAAAACAAGCCGCATCCTCACCGGAGTATCAAAGTTGAGCCCAACGTTGGCACACCAACTTTTAAGGAAAAGCAATAAATTTGACTTCGCTACTGCAGAAAAGTTATTATCAAGTCTTCCTCGTGTCATATCTCCCACTCAAATTTTATGCTGATTGGAGTTTAAGTTTTCGCGAACGCCGAGATCGGCTAGCCACGTTGGAGGCCCTAACAAGCGTCCCCTACTTCTCGCCAAGCCTTTTTGTACGAGCTTTTACAGACGCCCAAAATCTGTGTCTGAACAGTGTCTCTGAAATTACCTTGGCATACTCAGTCAGGAACAAAGCAAACACATAACAAATCTTTGACCACTGTAAATCCTTTAGTTTGTCTGGCGTACCGCATAGGGGTTCACGCCCGTACATGTGCCGTCCGGCGAACGATGTGACATTCTTCACGGAAATGCTCGACTGTTGTTTTCTTAAAAACGGTTTGTATGCGTGAATGTGCCATATGAGTGCAGGATAACTTCATGTGCATACAACACATATTGAATTCATAGAAGGCAAGTGGGTGGGGACTTCATGCAGCGCTGTGAGTCAGTACATACAGGGTGTTCCAAGTCGCCAGGCTCCATCTAAAATGTACCGTAAAACTCGACGACTGCACATAGCAATCTAAACTTTTCGTCAAAGGTGTATTTCACAGGTCAGTGTTTTTTGTAAAATTACGAAGCGTACCTTTCTTCCTGTAAAACACAAGGCCAAAAAACTTGCCAAGGTTAACGGCAGACGGCGATGCAGACGACCGAGTCTAGTTACGGGGTGCGTTTGGCGCGCATATTGATAGATGGCGTCGGGAGCAGCATCCGAAGGTGTAGCCGACCAGCGAAAGAAAGCAGATGACATGCAGACGAAATTTGTTAACAGCAAAAGAGACGTCGTTATGCAAACGCGTTTTTTCCATTTAAGTTTTGCTTTTATTGTCCGCAAGTATTTTTAAATTAAAGGTACATTACAAAAAATTACACCATCTTCCCGAGGGGAACCATGGGGTGATGCGGAGCATCGCAGATCGTTATTAACGGTGTTAGTAACGTCGGGTTCCGCCGCTCGCTTCGTACGTGTACGTTGAACTTCACGGTCCCGAACCTCAGGTTCTGCTACTCGACGTTCATGAACCAACGCGGCTTCCCGTTCTCGAAGGTCGGATTCCGCCGCTCGCTTCGTACGTTTACGTTGAACTTCACGGTCCCGAACCTCAGGTTCTGCTGCTCGACGTTCTCGAACCGCCGCTGCTTCATGTTGTCGTAGTTCAGCATCCACCGCTCGACATTGACGAATGGACGCCGCTTCTCGTTGCCGTAGTTCAGGGTCTGCCGCTCGCTTCAAGCGTTTGCGCTCAGCGTCGCGTGCCCTTCGCTGCGCAGCTTTGTCTTCAGTGGACGTAGCGTTGCTGTTAGTTTGTGGGGTGGTGCTGACACTTGCTTGTGCCAACCCACTAACTGACGGGACTGTTGCTTCCATCACACTTCATCGGAAGAACGGAGTGAAGTGGAGTCAACAGCGCTGAACTGAACGCGCGCAGCGAGCTACCGCTGCTCATATTCACACTTGAAGGAGAGGAGACTAGAGGAGGAGAGTTGCGCATGCGCGCGCAATGTGAGTAGAAGCGAACGCACGCGAAGTGCACGCAGCTGGTAGAGAGAGAGAGCGGAGAGAAGTAACGCGCAGCTGTTGGAGAGAGGGAAGGAGGAGAGTTGCACATGCGTAGTGTGAGTGCGGACTACGACGCCGACGCCGCGGGACATAGACCCGAGCAAGAGATGCTCCGCATCTAAAAGAACATGTTCATCTTAATAAATCACGGTGGTTGCGAGCAGTCTCGATTAGGAGGTAGCGCCGTCTATCGATACGAGCGCCAAACCCGCCCCGCCACTCAACTTGGTCGTCTGCATCACTGCCCGCCGTTGACCCAGGTTTCTTGGCCCTATTTTTTGGAGAAAGAGAGTTACGCTTTGTAATTTTACAAGAAAAATGAAAGACGTTTACACCTCCCTGTAATGCCGAATTAGAGCGCAGCTCTTGAGGAGGAGGAGGAGGGGAGGGTACGGTATGCCCCTCCTCCTCATCTGTACCCTCTCCTCCTCCCTCCTCACCTACTCCCCCTCCTCCCTCCCGCACGGTGCATTGTGGGAAACGTCTTATAATGCAACACGTGCGTCAACGCAGTGCTTTATGGGACGTTTGCCATAATGCACCGCGCGGTTACGCCGACACGTTACGGATACGCCAACGCCACTCAAGCCGGAAACGGGCACCAAGAGCTGCGAAAAGTTTAGATTGCTACGTGCAGGCGTCGTTTTTTACGGTCCATTCTAGATCGAGCCTGGTGGCTTGGGACAACCTATATAAAGAGACGAGCGTTTTTGATTTTAGCTTTTCAATGGCGCCTCCAAGTTTTAACTCGCATACTCAGGCTTATTAAGAAAAACAGTAATTGCAAAAGGGTATATTTCGTCAAAGGACGCACAAAACAATTAATAAATTTCCTGACCAGCAACACTCATGTAAAGGTGCGAGCTCACGCACGCATACTTATTGTTTACAGCGTGTTAATACTCCAAAACGACCCAAGAGTAAGACACATAAAATATGATACCGCATTGCAGCCCGAGTAATTAAAGAGGCGCCTCAACAGCTAAGCAGCTGTACTAGGCCAAGTACTTGCTTTATTTCTGAATAGTTAAAGAGGTGCCTGAACAAGCTGTACTAGGCCAAGCACTTGCTTTGTTTTTGTCGTTTTGTAACGCGTAGTCGCCAGCTGCGCAACATGCAATCGAACAGAGCAAACCCGAGACGGAAGCTTCGTGACTAAACGGCACGTGACAAAAGATTGCCGACACATCGTGAAACAGCCGCCAAAACAAGATAACGGCCCCCGAGGGAATTTCGCATACCTTCCAGTTTTCCCAGCACACGTTGCACAGCGCCCGAGCAGCCTTCGCAAGTCATCTCGACCTCAAATTCGTGCACCTGAGTTATAAAGCACCATAAAAGCTCATAAGCGGAGAACAAACATTCGAGCAAGAGATGCTGGCAAAGCGGCGTACCGATACCCCCCTCAGCAACCACATCCGGGCGGCGGACCCCCCTATGGATAAATCCACAAAACAGAATCCCTAAAGGTAGCCTGCTCTGCTAAACATCTTGAGAAAATATCTGCTAAACACGTTGAGAAACAAAGTTATCGGCACACGATGACAGATAGCGAATAATATGGCGATCAGAGAGGCATCCTGCCAGCGAAGATACGCTGTCAAACAGACTCCACTCAACGCGGATGAGTAAACGAATGCCCTGCCGCTAGACCAAGTCGGAGGTGATTGGAAATGCGCCTCCCAATCAGCTGCAATCACTAATATTGAAGCTAGCAGCAGCGAATCAACAAAAGGCGACTAGCGAATGCGAAAGCACCCCACCTGAGAAGCCATGTTGGATGGATGGATCTGTAACGCCCAGAGAGTTTGGTCAATGGGAGGCGCGGGCAGAGCCAGGGCGTGCGGCAGACTCGGAAAGAGGGTTTGAAAGAGGGAAAGAGGGAAAGAGGGCTCTCTTGACCAACCAGAAGCCGAAAAGAATCCCCTAGCGGTGGTAGCGAGAAACAGTCTGATCAAAGGTCTATGTTCGTAAATGGTTTTAATAAGCGCGTAAGAGTGATGTGTAGTAACTCTTTGTGGTTGAAAATAAGGTGCACGTGTTGTTTTCATCATAATCATGCAGAAAGATGTAACAAACGAATGCGCCACTCAACTCTGTTTTGCTTGGACAGTGTCTGACCGCTCGGACGGCAGATTACCGGCCCTCGGCGCTTGGCGTACGGATTATGTCGATCGTTCCGCTAGTCGCACACTTCCACCATCATTTTGGATGAGCGTGATTAAAACATCACGTGTACCATATTTTCAGTCATCGAGAGTTACTCTAATGCAGTTATCAGGTTTGTTTCTCGCAACCACCGCCAGGGTATTATTCCCGGCTTCTGGTTGGTCACATTCGAATTTCTGAAGACGCCCTGGAACACGCCCAGCCCGCTTTCGGCCAATGGCGCCTCCTCATTTGTCTCCTATACACTCCGTGCGACGCGACTGGCGCGCCGCCGCGCGGCCGTCACCGAAGGTAGGCAGTGAGAACCCCAGAGAAAACGAAACCGAAACCACGCAACGTTGTACGTTGGTACGCATAGGGAGTTTTCACTGGTGTAATTTCGTCCACCATTTTGTTGTTGGGAGCTGCCTGGCGTGTGCCGAAGGTGAGCATTCTAAGCATCATACAAGACCATTTAAATGCGTAGAGTAGAAGCTTATGAGTATTAAAACGCTGACATCTTCTTAACAGGTTTTTTGCGATGTAATCCTTCAAATTAGTAAATTCCTTTGAAAAAACGAACAACAAAATGGC
>JABSTQ010008625.1:0-23656 GCA_013358835.2 Ixodes persulcatus | reverse complement strand
CATAAGAGAGCGATAATCTTAGTATTGCAAATTACCCGATATACAGCGTTATTAAAGCGGCGTCAACCGCATTACCGCTCCCAACTTGTTTTTAGCATGGAGCGAAATATGTTCACTGTATCAGTTTGAATTTGAGTTCAGTTTAGTTAACGAGATAAGGAAGCAATCAGGTTAACAAAACAAGAAGGCGTATAATCCGTTAGCGCAGGAAGAACGAGAAAGAACGCAGAAAAAAGAAAAAAATGAGACGCTTGGCAACAAACACAAAGATAATATGTAGAAGAGACGAAGAGAGATAGAATCAAAGGTAGAAGGAAGCGAAATTACCGGCGTTTCCTTGCCCATCTCAGTCTTCTTCTCATTTCAGGGGCTTAGGGGGTTCCTTTATTCCCGTCTCGGGAAAGTGTGACGGGGACCCATTCTTATTGAGGGCTCCTGCCGCTCGGTTCGGCTTGGAGCCGCTACCTAATGCCTCACATGGTCTCGGTATAGTGCGGGGGCGCCTTCTGCAGAGAGGATTCCGGGCTAGGCGGGCCCTTTTTCCGTCGCCTTCTTTCTTTAATGCGGCAGACCGACGGAGGAAAATTAATCTCACGTGAACCTAATCCGACTCAAACCGCCGGGACGGGACTTCGGCTGTGTGTTACTAGGAGGCCCGGGCCGGCTCGCTCGTCGCTCTTGCTCAAGTTTTGTATACGCGCCGGAGAGAAAATAGAAAGGTAAGCGATTACAATTACTTCCGGTGAAAGAGTACGCTATTAGATTTCCTGACAGCTTGTCACCAAAAAGCGAAGCCTGCAATGCCGCCTCCCACACAATCCTCCATTCATTTTTTTTTCTTCTTTTTTTACCGTCAAGATTATTTTTTGCTCATATCAAGGAACCCCAGTGCAAGGAGACCAGCGCCTGTGGTGAAGTGCCGGATTCGGTCTAATGAGTCGTTTCTTCCCATGTGTGTCGCTAAAGCCGCAGTAATCCTGCTCATACACCGTCAACAGACGCGCTGTTTGCTGCATGACACGATGACAGAATTATTTGCGGCCTCAATCACATTCGAAGCATGCTTGGTTCACACATACGCATGCTTCGATCATGTCTGCTGACTTTGTTTGCATGACCGATGTGGCTGTCAAGCGAGAAATAGACACGCATCAGACAGTGTGTCAAGACTGTCTTTTGTGTCATGTATTAGCAGTGTGGCGCGGCTTCACGTAAGCAGGACAAGACTGGCATGTACCTAATTTATTGCCTTTACAGCCAAGTTCTTTTCAGTTGTGTCTCAGTCAAGGAATAACATTAGCTGCCTGATAAACAATAAAAAGCAAGTTGAATATACATTAATATTATACGCGCAGAAAACCAAGATGTTCTGCTGAGAAGAGGCGCCGCACCTATGCAATCCACATTTGCTACCGCGGAAGCTCTCCGATGGGTTAAGAGTTCAGAGGAAGTTCCTATCCCCCTCTTTCCACTTAGAGCAGAGCGAATGATGGAGAGGAGGTTGCCTCCTCTCCAGAGTTCGCTCTGCTAAAGTGGAAAGGGGTGGGAGGAGCTTCGCCTCAGACTCTTCAACCTGTCACCGACTACAGATGCGTTTGCAATGGCACGCGTTTTAGGCACCGCATGAGTCATCGAAAACACGCACAAGTGGTGTTTATCCACACACACACACACAAAAAAAAAAGCTTCGGCGAACGGTACAGCTCTCTAAAAACAAAGGACTCCACCGGAGAGAGAAATAACTTTAATTGAACGAGCAGGCAGCTCGTTTTCTTCTGAGGCGAGAGGAGCCCTCAGTCCAGGACTCCCCTTTCGCCGCGCATCGGGCACCGGAGACCAGCTCGCGTGGTCATCGGGGTCCGAGCTGGACAGCGCAGCTTCCCGCCGCTCGGGTCTTGGGTTGGTGATGAGGGGGGCAGCCTGGATCTTCCTAAAGCATGACCAAGTGACGTGGTATACCGTAGCTTTTCCGGTGCACAAGGGGCATGTGTTAGTGGGGTAGACTGCAGGGTATATGGCACGTAAAGGACCAAAATGTGTGAAGGTATTTGTCTGCAACAGGCGCCATCCTACAGCGTCCTCCCTCGTTAGGGTTTTGTGCGGTGAGGGGAAGGTGCGGCGACTTGAAGCTAAATGCTGAAGTATAGCATGGAAGGTTGAGGGGATCGAGACAAACATGCCCCTGCGGTGGCGGGGCCCAGATGGTGAAAGCTTGGGCTGACGCATGTTCTCGTTAATTCGCGCTGAGTCCTCGCGTCCAGAGCAGGGATAAGGGGAAGAGTTGATCAGGGAGGGGGGGGGGGGGGGGGGGGGAGGTGGTTAGGATTCGGTGAGCAAATTTAAAAAGACGACTTTTGCCAAAACTACGGCAGGCCGCCGAATTCGAGGGGGCAATTATCGTATAGGGATCTGGCAGGTGAGGTGGGCGTAATAGCGAAGGCTATCGCCGCTTCCTCTGCCTCGAGTGGACTTGGAGTTGGAAAGGACGCGGAGGTTATGTCCTACATGTCCTCGCCGATCACACTGATAGCCATAGACAGGCGACTCGGGTATCTACTATCGAGTGGCATCTGTGGACCGGATGTTTCTGGCGCTTTGAAATTTCCCCTGGACGCCCGCCGTATACGTCTCCCCCGACGAAACTCGTGGTGCATGTTTTGGGGTTATTGGGCGACGCGAATTTCTGTGCGATAAGTGATATTAAGGGGAAATGTTTAACCGTGATCTAAGGTTTGCGTCGGATAGCCCAGACGAGTTAGAACCTGCCTGCCTGCGGGTGTCAGCTTGAGTCTTTCGCGCTGACTTATGAGGTGTGCCTCAACGTACTCTGCAACAGTGTTGTGAATGCCTAGGGCCAAAAGACGCTGCGTCGAGGTGCTAGGTGGAAGACCTAATGCTTGTTTAATGGGGGACGGAGTAGACCACCCGGCCAATGATCAGTGCCTGCATGAGGCGGAAAGCGTCTTCCTCTTTCAGACCATGTCGTCTCTTGACAATCCTTCCCACCACACGAAGGATTTGATTCGCTTTATTCGTGACACGCTGAAGCACATGTGATCCTCCGTCGTCTCTTTGGAGAAAGAGGCCGAGGATCCGGATACACGGCACTTGCGGGATGACGTTAATCTCGAGAGTTAGAATGATACGTGGCCGGTCATAAGTAATGTTCCGGCATTTCTTCGTCATGATGAGGAGTTCCGACTTTTCAGGCGCGCACTGGAGAGCGCCGCCGCGTGCACAGCGTTGGACGACGTTGGTTGTGCGCTGCAAGACCTTCTGTACCTCGCCGTCGGAGCCTGAAGTAGCCCAGATGGTCCTCAACGTAGAAAGCGTGATGGACGGCCTCTATCGTCGCGGGCTGGGCAGGGAGCTTCATTCATCACCGCCGCGTTAAATATTGTAGGCGACAGAACTGCTCCCTGTGGCGTCCTCTTGTTGGGAGAGGGAAGAGGTTGGGTCCGAAGGTCGTCAATGCCGATCGTGGCGGTGTGGTTTTGTAGGAATGCTTGAATGGAAGCAAAGGTGCGTCGACCGCAGCTGAGATCACTAAGATTGGTGAGTATGATGTTGTGGTTCCCGTTGTCAAACACCCCTTCAGATCCAGCGCCGGGACAGCTTTGGTGCTGCGAAAGAAGGTGTGTTGATCGATGTCCTCGAGGAGTTGGAAAAGAATGTCTCGCCTGCTGAGATGTGGTAAAAAGTCAAACATCGTCGGCGGTAGCAGGTTATGGTTTTCGAATCTCGATGTATGGTTGGAGCTTATTTGAGTATTACGTGCTCAAATGGCGTTCTGATACATGAAGTCACGGAGATAGGTTGCAGCATTTTCCAATTTGGGAGGTTAGCCAATCTTGGCGAGTAGGAAGCCTTCGGCGTGTTTCCACTCTGCCGGGAGGCTGCCTTCCTCCTAGTGCCGGGTGAAGAAAGTTGTAAGGGCTTGAAGGGAAGGGTCGTCCAGGTTTCGAATGAGGCGATTCGTAACCTTGTCCGCTCCGTGGGCGGTATTGTTGATCAGGAGGTAGAAACTCAATACCATGAACAACCAAGTAAATTCTGAAAATATTCAAAAACAACGCGCGCTGAGCTGTGACGGGGACGAAAGACAGAATCAATCGAAATCCGAGCTTTCAAACGCCCATAACAATCCTTTGCAAGCTCGACGCGAACAAACAAACACACGAGTACACACACGCGGGACACACATAAAAACAACGCCGCCGACATATCGAGAATAAGAGTAGTGCACGCTGGATGCGTCCTCTTCCGACGCTGGCAGATGGAAAGACAAACATTCCCCCGGGAGAGAGCAACCCAAACACCTCGACGCCGTAGTTTGCGAGCGCACCCACACTACCACACGCACACACCTCGGAAAAATCAATAATACAAGCGAGCTCTCGATCCGGCATCTGGCTTCCATATTTCCAGAGAAAACCTTTCGGTTACGTGCTTTTTTTTTTCTTCTTTTTTCCCCACTTTTTCTTTTTTTGGTGAACAAGCAACGAGCCTAGCAGCATCACGGTCCTAACGTAAAGCATTGCACACGCTCCACTTCGGCAAGGAACGGACGTAAAAACACACGCACACACAAGGGTTCTCCTAGGATGCAGCGAGAGCAGCGAGGCAAGAATCGGAAAGGAAACAATCTTCGTGATTCAATTTCACAAAAAGATTGGAGTATATGCGTGCGTCGATCCTTCTGCTCGCGTACGTTGAACGAAGCGAGGGGTTGGCGTCGAGGCTATTGGCTTTATTGGGTTCTTCACTCGCAACGCGAGCTTGTTTCATCGTCCCGGTCTCATGGTAATCCCGAGGATTGAGCTGCAATCGATAATATAAAAGAAATATCAAATCGCTGTTTTCATTTGGTTCTTTGCGTGAGTACATCAAGCTGCTTGACACAGCACAGCGATCTTGATTCGTTCTTCATTCGTACAAGTCGGGACTCTCCGTGACCTCTGTCAAGCGGCTAAAAAAAAAAAAAATAAAAATCATCCACTCGAAAATATGTAGGATGACCGTCGTCATGATGTCACCGACATAATGATGCCACGCGAGGCCACGGCTTCACATGCCCCTAGTTCCGTTAGAGGGCATCGCTGTATATAAAATACGTGAGTGCGTCACTCTCCGAGTAGACACTAGCAATGGTTCTTCCACGCGATACATAAATGTAAGATACGTACGTGCCAGATACATAAGGAGACATTCGAGCCCATTATTTCTCGCAGCTATCGCTGTGGCTGTATTCTGAATCCACGCAGCAATGCTATTTTTTATATTATTCTTTTTATAGCGTTTTTTTAACCCATTTCGTTGGCCGGTTTGGTTTATTGGTATTATATAGTACTGCGATAACATGGTGGAGGCTTAATATCCTCCCGCAGATATTAAACCTCCACCCCGTTATCAATTTTAAACCAAAATCACACGCATCGTGCTTCGCACGCATAAGAACGAATAGGTACAGGAAGACAACAAATACGGAATCAAGGACAGTAGCACGCAGAAGCCAGTAGCGTAACGAACAAGACGTAACGAACAAACCTTTGGGTTCGATACGCGTATCAGGCGATTCAGGTGTGCGGGTATTTTCGCAGGCACTGTCTTGTATCATAATGCCGCGCGTGGCGAAATTGGAAACGCATATAGGACTTCATACGCGAAGAAACGGGGTTCGAACCCCACTCGGCCCGAATCTTTCTTTTATAATTCTTTACTCTTCTGGAAAGTCCCGGCCCATTCTTGGTTGTTGTGGAGTGTTCTGGTGGTTCGGAACATTCCTGAACTCTCCGAGCGTATGAAAGCAGCGGTAACGCGCTGCTAAATCTGTAGCTTTGTGTGAAAACTGTGGGAACCATAGGGTTCTCTATATTTCTATCTAGGTCTAGCTTCGAGCAGGCCGTGGGAGTCGTCGTCACCAATGGCGGCGGCCTCCCGGACACAAGGAACCCAGGCCGAATTCCCCGAAGGTGCCGGCGCTCCCTTGCCCATTTTGGGTGAATGTGCCACCGGCGTAGCCTTGAGAGTTATAATGGACGCGACTGCTACCGGCCTCCCCGGGCGCGTCCATATCTCCGAGGCTACATAAGTTGGCCCCGAAGGAGGGCCAGGGGCTGGGGAGGAAGTCGCCGAGTGGGCTAACGCGTCTCAGCTCGGAGCGTGGAGCGAAAGCTTGCGCTGGGAACCTCCTGGGTTCGATTCCCCACCGCCCCCGCCCGTTTCGATCTGGATGAGTTTCGTACCGGCACGCATTCGTGTAATCACTACTGCGTGATGCACGTTAAAAATCCCGGATTAGCGGTTGTACTGCACTGGCTAAATTTCTTATCTACAGCTAAGAGACCGATTACCCGTCGTGGAGTATCTCCATTAGGCTGTATAAATATACAGAGCAAACCAATTTTTTTAGGGCTAGGGGCTCTCGTCGGCGGAGGCCCTGGCTCTACAGGGCTCGATTTTTCTTTGTGGGCCTCCGACTTCCCGTGAATCTGTCTAATGCGGCAGCGCGGGAAACTGACCGGGTGATACTGGCAATTGAGCCAGCGCCAAGACTTTTCTTGTCTAAGAGCGAAGCGTGTTGGCATCTCAGTCAATAAACACGTCGAAAACGGACACACTGTGTTGGTGTTGTCTCCCGTCCACCGGTGCCCCAAAAAGCAGTCAATGGACGGACCCGGCCGTAGCCGCGCAAAGAGCGGACTACGGAGCGGGTATTGCCCTCAATGAGGACCAGGGGTTAATTGCAAATTCCCAAAAAACTCTGCACGGACCTTGCTTGCTCGTGTTGGTGTTGGTCACACCGTATCAAGGCCATGGGAGAGAGTGTCAGCAACACAGCACAGCTATTGGTGTGACGTCATAGCGCGGGTGACCAATGGCGTTGCGCTACGGGGAGTGCGGGGTAAGCGCTTAAACTCCACTCTCATCCTCCCCCTCCGTTGCAGAACGGGAGATGCACCACGGTATGTAGGCACTGCGCATTAGTGATATCGTACCTTCATTGTATATTTGACAAAATGTCTAAGCCAGACAATTTTTTTATTATTATTATTTCGCGCGCACAAATGCATGTGCCGTATAGCTGTTTTATGGCTGCCGAAACCGTCCCACATTTATATTGTTGGGAAGACGAGATGACAGACAGCTTAGTGAAAACAAGACAAGCGTGCACTGTTAGCAAGTCCCGTGTATTTGGTGAATATTAGGGTGAAAAACACGCTATTTACACAAATTACCATAAATGTGCACGTTGAGTAATGGATAATTCGTTGAAAAATCACGCGAGGTTGTAAAAAACGTGTATAGGTTTGGTCATACACGCATAGCCGTGTAGCCGACCTCGAAAACACGCATCACCCCCGGCGACGACCGCAGCATTGCCGGCTATCGAAGGACCGGAACGCTTGGGGACACACCTAGAAAGGACCGTCGAGACAAATGCCGCGGAAAGAAACATGTCTCGGAGACAGATATGCACCGAAAGCAATTACGCCATGTCGCGGGACGGGGAGAACCCCGCGCTTACCGTTCTAGCTGCCATTTTCTGGTCGATGGCAATGCGGCTTCCATCTTGTCGCCCATGTTTGTATTTATTTTAGGGGTCTTGACAATAGTTTCTTACACACCACAAATAACGTTGTGGGTCTAATTACTCGTTCTAAACAGTTACAATGGATATAAGAAGCGTGCCCTCGATCTGAACACGTGACATTGCAGTTTGTTTCGTTTTGGCTTCAACCCTTCAACTGCAAGCGAAGGTGCCGCCGCTTCCCATGCACCCTCCTCAGAATTTACGGCGCTCCATGGTGGCCGCCATATTAAAACTTTATACGAGTGTTGCTGCATCTGTAGGTCATCTTTAAGTTAGAGCTGACGGAGAAAATCTGGCCACGGCGCAACGCCGATGTACGCTGGAAGCTAGAGCCGATTTGCTTTCGTTATTTTTGTTTGGTCGGAGAAAATCTGGCAACAACGCACGCTTAACATGGCGCCGGTATTGTTCTGGTTTGACGGGACGCGACAAGCTCGTCGGTTTGCGAGCACATGTCGCGAAGACGTGACCGGAGAAGTGCCCCTGTGATGGTCCCGGAAGACGGAAAGTATCATTCGTAATCGTCGTGTGTGCTTTCAAAGCGAAGGGAGTCACAGGGTCCACGAGTGCGCAACCACAAGCCAAGGTTCACAACAGCGCTGCGTTGACTTCGGCGATCTCGTTCTGTTTGGTGCAACACGGCGATGCGACAAAGAGCTGAAACGTTCGTGGTGTGTGGTGCGGTGCTTGGAAATAGAAACACACACTAACACAGAGCTCAAATTGGTTGTTGTTGGGTTGAGGTTCAACGGGTTCAGTCCCGTCGTCGTCAGCTGGTCCGGGAGGACGCAGCGAGCGTTTTCAAAAGTAAATCTTCCTTCGTTCCGTTTCAAAATGTAGAAGATTCCTGACGCATACCGTAAGTAAAAAGCTGCGGACGTTTTCAACAAAATTACGTCGTTTTAATTGAACAATGGACTCCGGATTGTTGTCCTAAATCTGCCGTTTTTATGCATCGGGTTGTGTGACTGCGTTTCCACAGTGACGCGTTTGCACAGCGACGCGCCCCGCTCGAGTAGATGATTCGGACCTGCAAACGAACGGTTATACAGAATTTCAGGGAAACTTAAGTCACTACTAATATTTTCCTGTAAATCTCGTGTGAGTTTGTTGCGCTCATCATGTGGTGTGAATAAATTAGGGCAAGATTTCCTACCTGCCCACAGATGCATAACTGAGACCATTTTTTACGTAGTGGACATGGTGCCTTTTCTTTATTTTGGGAAGTGGCGTTGGTGCATTTATTATGGTACAATCACTTGAGAGTTCAGAAATTGGGGAGAGCGAGCAAGCTTTCCCGATTTTGTCCCTTTTCTCTCTGGCACTGCCCCTAGTTTCAGTTTCAGTAAGCATACTATACTAGCAGGTACAAACTTCTCTAAGGCAGGCAAAAGACAGTGGAAGTCAGGACAATGCGGACTCCGTGTTTCGCGCTTTTCGCAAGGTGACTGGGTAAATGCTTTTGCGAGGTTTGCGGAATATGCAAGCGATTTTGTTATGCCCGTCGTTTTCGTCTCTCCAGCAAAACGAATAAGATTATCTACAAAGGCGCAATCACAAGCCAAGATTTATGATAACAGTGCGTTTGCTTCGGTGGTTCGTGTAGTTGTATTTTACCCCGCTCTCTGCAACACCGTGTCATGACGAAGAGCTGGAACGGTCACGGTTTGTGCTGGCCTACCGGTTGACAAAAACCCGCATCGGCACTGAGTGCACTTGGGCTGTTGATGCTCAAGCCTTTAATCCGCGGCTTTTGTCACCAGCTGATCCTGCCGCTCAACGGTGAGGAAGCGGCGAGTGACCTCTGAAGTGAATGTAAATCCTCGTTCATCCAGTTATCCGGTGTCAAAGTGTGGAAGATGTCCAACATGTACTGAGGGCGAGGACTACGAGCGTTTTGCCTTGCTTTTATAATTGAAACCAGAGCAACGAGATAACTGCCTTGCGTGCTCCAAAATGACGGAAGCAATAAGTTTCAACAGGTCGAGTACGTCACCGGGGATACGGTGCAAACTGTTTAAACACTTGCAGTATCCACGAGTGGTATCAGGAAAACGACGTCAACAGAGAAGGAGCTCGCGATTCAGCATAATGCAGTGCTACGCACCCGTGAATCTTCAAAGTTCGGGGTGGTGGCAGTATGAAAAAAGACGCATCAGCGCCACACCAGTGATCATGAATAACACCGGTCACAAACTCCCAAGCCCCGCCGCAGCACTCGACAGCGACATGACATACGCCAACAAAGTGCATCAAAACACCCTGAAAGTGAAGGTGTCTGCTCCCGTACTGCAACTAGCGGAAGTGAAGTGTTGGGCGGATGTCCTTCACAAGAATATATAAAAAATTCTTTGCGCGAGGATCATTTTCATTTATTATTGAATACATAATGATAAAATCCCAATAATTTGTTTTTCTATCCGATTCAAGCTTGTCGGACAGCTCATAACACTGGTGGAGCATGAAAATAACAAAACTTTGAACTTTTTCATGACCGGTTTAAGATTTATTGTTATTATATCGCTATTTTTCGCAACGGACTAACATTATAGATTTTGCCTTCATACTTTTTAAATGCAAACAGTTCTTACATACGGCTGTCCACTGCACCGTGTTTTTGTGTCTTCCTCTTTAAATCTGTAACGGTCAGCGACCAAAGAGCTCACCCGCACATGTCAAGCTTATATACGCCGCGGGGAGAAAAGCTCGTTGAGTAGAAAGTGTCGGGCGCTGTGTCGTTGTTGTGTTTGTATATATATCAGTGATGTGTAATACGTGGTGTTCGTGTTGTCTGTGATGTATGTAGGATTGCTGTCTACTCATGGTCGTTCGCAGCGTATTAACGGATTCGGTTGTTTTTTTTTATATATAGGCTGCTAGAAATCTCGCTAGGTGGCGCAAGTTACCGCCCGATTCCAAATAGTTTGCTCAAGTTATTTATCCATGTAAGTTCGGCATTCGTTTTTCCGTCTAGCGGCTCCGTCGTAAGTACCGACGCCGCCGACGCCGCCGACCGCCGACGACGCACGTACGTACCTTCGCACGTAGCTACGTCCACCGCTTGGAGACTGTTTACTGTGTATAAAAGACATCGAACGAGAACAAACGCGTCCTGTGTGCTTTCAATTCGGCTGAAAGGCGCGCGGCTCGCAGGGCTCGTCTCTCGCCTGTTCTCGGCGGCTGGCTGCCATGTTTCATAAAAAACACGCTCAACCGTGTTTTGCGGAAGACAGACACGGTGTAGCGTGTTAAGTTTAGACGGCACCTCTTGTGTAGACGAATAACACACATGGCTGCGTGTAAAACGAACACGTTCTTACGTGTCCGCTATGGGACAACGGTTTACACGTCTGGGCGTGTTATTTTTGCTAACAGAGTGCGCTCTCTCCTTGCGCTAGCAGTTTGGTTGATACTCGTCGTGGCCATCTTTCCCGTTCCGTCCACATTTCACCTTTAGATTAAGGCCTCTGTGTCATTATCACCCTCACAATTTGTATTATGTTGCGACTGGTATAGATAATTTTAAATTAAGTTATAAGCTATAAAAGCAGCGTTGGCGAGCGCCATGGAACACCATTTTCGTAGTAAAATAGAACAGCCATTGCAGTGACCTTCCCGCGCCTCTCCAAGATGGCGAAACGGATTAGCCTCTTGTGACACCAGATGAAGGGAAGCGATCTGATTGTATCCCCCCCCCTCTTTTTTTTTTTTAACGAAAAGGAAGGGCCAGTTTTGACTGCATTTACGCACATGCTGCCTAAACGCCGCAGGGTCACACTGCAAATATGCATCATACAAAGTACGGTCTGCAAGCAATAGGGAGTTTTAGGGAACGGTTTTTGTACGTCCGATACGGTATGCGATGGGCCCTCCGGTACGAACTGCGCATGTGCGAGTCTTCTGCGGTAACGAACGCGCGGTTCGTATACCGGAGGGACCATCGCATACCGTATCGGATCTGCAAAAACGGTTCGCTAAAACTGTATTGTTTTGAGGCGTGTTTCTTGCTTGTATATCGGTGAAACAAAAGGCGTCTGTCGACGTGTTCAAAACGTGCAGGGTATGTATGAAGCAAGCGTGCTTCGAGCATGCTTCAGGTACCTTCGAAGATACTTCGTTCATCGTGTCTGCAGCCAGTGTACCCTGTTCTTCATATATTGTAAGAGCAGCATGGCTGCGGCTTCGGGCGTCACGTCCCGGGACACTTTGAAGAAGCGGGATTAGAGCGTACGTCTAGTAGCTTCGGCGCCCAATCGGAGGGAAGCGTGAATAGATACGAATTTATATCGTGTAAATGTTTAGCGCCAGGACTGCCACCGCAATGCTAGGACGCTTCCAGATAGATTTATATGTATGTATACTGTTATATTGAGAAGTTATTTGCGAGGGTGAAACGTTGTTCCAGTTGTGGGTTACCTCGTTTTGGATACGCCTTCTTCACTGAGCGTAACAAAATAGAGCAAGCCCATAGTGCGCTTCAACCAACATTCATTCGATATACACACATCAGCTTAGTTTTATTTTTGGAGGCGAGTTCTGAAATGCCTAGCGTGGAGATCTCAAGCTGCTCGTTTTTAACGCGTTTTTCTTGTTTCTGTTTTTCTTTTTTCTCCAGCCGAGGTTCATACAAAAGCACAATGCGCTTTTCTTCTTTTTTTTTTTTTTTTTTTTCCGGGAGGAATCAGGTTGTTTGCATATGGAACGTTCACTTCCGCAGCTTGGAGGAGACGTGATGGGAATGCCTTCGGTTCTATTGTTACGGTTCGTTCAGGCTGTGTTCAAATTCCTTCATACGGTACTAATAAAACGAGGTAGTTCACTCTTCAGGCTAGTCTATGCTTTTGCTTTTCGTTATTTCGCGTAATTTTATAGTTATGTTACGCTTTCTCTGGGGACATTACTTGCAGACGCTTTTTTGCTCCCGTGATTCCTGGCGCTCAAGAAAAAAGAAAAAAAATTTAAGAAAGCTGAAATAGAAACGCCGAGCTTTGAAAGGGACTCAGATAGGCCAAACCACGATTTCGGCGTTGTAAAAGGCTCCAAACTATGATGATAAGGAAGAGCTTTGTTGAGAAAAACGAACAAGCTCGGACAAGCTCAAGCCAGAGCCAGATTACCATTGCGGAGGAAATAACGCGAAAAGTTCCAGAAGTCACTTTGTCCCCCTCCCCCCCTCTTTTTTCTCCCCGACTATAGTAGGTGTACAAATTTGGATGATAGTATCAACGTAGTTTCGGTTTATTGTTAGGGTGACCAAACGACCCGTTTTGGCCGGGAAAGTCCCGTTTTTGAGATCCGTTTCTGGCGTCCCGTCTTTTTGTCCCAATAAAGAATCATGTCCCGTTTTCGCAGGAGTGCATAGTTTTGAAATTGGCACCAAGTGAGTTGAAGCAAACCGAAACTATGCCTACTCGTTACAAGTATAGTTTACAAAAATAACCGTAGGTACTTTAAAATATTTACTGAGAGAGTAAAATTTAGAACTGTTCTTGCCCACGAACACCTTCCAAATGGGTACATGCAGTTAAACTGCGAGTGTGACTGTTCCCTACGCACTAGGGCTTAGTCCAATGTGGTAACGTTCTGAAACACCCTATTTATCGGGGCTTGACGAACGTCAACATTGTTAATTATGCTTTTCTTTTCTTTTTTTCTTTTTGACGAAAAAGTTTACACATTTTGAGTTCGGCATACGTGACCGTGGATGAGAGGAAACAAGAGCTAGCCGAGCCCTGGTCGCTGCTGTCCTTTTATACACCGTTGAAAGACGTTTCTAACGAAAAAAGAGAAAGACATTGTGCCACGAAATAGCTAGGACCACAACAATGACTATACTGTATTTCACCTTATGATGTACCGCAGGAAAGGCTACAAGCGCGAGCTCCTCGCTCTGGGGCAGATCTCGGCGGCACAATAAGGGCAGCTGCCAACGCTATGAGCTCGCGCTTCTAGCCTTCGCTGTGGTACACCATAAGGTGAAACGGAGTATAGAAAATGTTTTAAGAAGCCCGAGCAAGCAAGCACGAGGGTTCTCAAACAGATCGCCAACACCACAACAGACGTGTCTCCTTCGGTCTCGTTAACCAGAGCCGTATATTAGGAGAGTTTGGACAATAGGCGGAGCAAAGGCCGCCGCCAGCGCCGAATATTCCCCCCACGCTTAGAGCGTAAACTAAATTTGTGACACAGCGTCGACCAATCAGGAGACCTCTACTCCATCTCACAAATGTCGACAGTGAAGACAAAGGCACAGGCGCGTGAGCCTAGCTCAGCGAAACGCTATTGTTTGTACGAGACCTCGTGCATAGGAGGCACTTTCCAAAGCCACGCGCTCGTGCCCATGCCTTTGTCTGCACTAATAGAACAGCGTCCTGAGACTGGCTGAAAGAAAGCAGTGCAAAGGGTGGGGTACGCGAGCGTCTTGAGACGCGGAGTTCCGCTCGGCACGGCTCAAATTATACTTCGTTTCACTTTACCTGCGAGCGAAGCCAAAGCTAGAAGCGCGAGACCAGCGCTTTTTGCATTTCTCCCCAGCTCGCGCGCTCGAGCAAAGCCTGAACGCACGGAGCTTCCGTGCTCGCGCTTCCAGTTTTGCCTTCGCTCGCACATAAGGTGAAACGAAGTATAGTCGTGGCACAAATTTAGAGCACGGGACCACCGCTAGGGGCTGTTTCGCGGCCTGTGGTTGGCCCGAGATGCTCGCCTATTCAAACCAATGTATGGCCAAACTCTCTCAATAAACGGCTCTGTCGTTAACGTTCCCGCCTCCACATGCGGGCTTGCGACAAGGAAAAAACAAAAACAAAACAAAAAACTCTTTAGCAAACCCGCAAAGGGAAAAAAAATAAAAACGGAAAAGAGCCCTTAATAGCCCGGGCCCGCTGCTATTGATCGCTGTGTGTATATAGAGCATCAGGCATTGCCGCACGTATTTTGGGGGCAGATCGTTAAAACCATGTAATGGGTCGCCGCGTAGCACCGGTTATCACATTTGCTACAATGTGATGACGTAACCAGTGACGCAAGAAGTGCGGGACGTCTCTTTCGGATGCCCCTCAGCCTCCAGCACGAGCTCGCTGCCATCCGTCGTGCGTTGGCTGCACGAGCGCTGAACTGTTACCGATGGTGGAAAGCGTGCGCTGGAACTTAAATTCCTCTAGATTCTCGCGAACGATGCGTTTGATAAGTCACCCAATTGTCAATGAGTCGTCAAGGAGAGATGAGTGAGTACGTCGCACGGTGGCAGAGATGTGCAAATGTGTGTGTTATCAATCAAATTTTAAATGGTCGAAACGCCCCTTTACCTTTCTTTAAATTATTCCTAGACTTTTGCTACCAATATTTATTTACGCAGTAGGTTCTTTGTTTGTCTTTTCACATGTGCTTTATAGGAAGTTTGTGGTTCTTGTGGCTTTATAGCACCTGCAGTTGTGGTTCATGGTAGCGCGGCGGCTCTCCTGAGCCCGGAACAACATAAACATCTTTTTTCGTATCTTTTTTTTTTTTTTTGCGTAGACATTATTGAACGTGGTAAAGGATAGCAGCGCTGGAGACTTGATTCAGAACTCGCCTTGCACGCAAAAACTCTAAAGCTGTAACTTTCCAATACCGCGGACTATACAGCGAAAGCTGCATAGTCTGCGGTATTGGAAAGTTTCAGTGGTCCAGCTTTGGCGTTGCAAATTTGGAATTTGTGGAATCATGAACAAAGTTGACCACAGCAAAAATAAAATCCTGTGTTATCGAAAACACAGAGGCCCGTGTATCTTCCCCGACACTGCGAGGGGCGACGTGAGACTGCTGTCGCGCCTCTTTTACGCGCCCCACGGAACCTCCAAAATGTTACACCCGTGTGCCTCGTTGGCACGATGAGGGCCCCTTCCCCCTCTTCCAAATATTTTAAACTCCCGAGTCCCACTAGAGCAACAAACAGAAACAGCCGACACCGACAAGCATCATGCACGCGCCGCACGCAGGTAAAGGCACCTTTCTCAAGCTTGCAATCACTTGGGCACACTTCACGAGCACCGAGAGACAGCAAGCCTGCCAGAGGTGTACTACCGAGTGTATTCTGCGCGTGTTTGAGGCTTGTCGCGGTGTCCGTTGTTTCTGTTTGTCGCTTTAGTGGGACTCGGGCATAAGCGACACAAATGATTACAGTTAGACCCGCGATAGTAATCTTATTTGAAAGAAACAGGGAGGAGAGTGACAGCCAAACTTTGACCACGCGCAATGGTGGAGACAGGAAATAAAAAAGAAAAGTAGCTGTCAACGCGAGAATGTTCTTGCACCGACACGTCTCGAGACTCCTCGTCAACCGTGCGGAAACCGGCATATAATTTCTTTCTGCCGCCATGCCTCAGTGGCCTTTGCTCAGTCGGAATGTATCTTTCTATCAAAAGTTCCCTAGCGAGACAAAAATTAAAAAAAGAAAAATCAAGGCGCGTGATTTCCTTCAACGACCGTGTTCACTTTGGGCGAGGCACGACGCAGGGACCCTTCAGGAATGCAGCACTCGAACCAAAGAAAAGAAACAAAAAAAAAAAAAAAAAAACGACACGAGAGCGGCAGTGTTTGATAAACAACAAATAAAAAAAAAACGGGCTAACGAAGCAAGCTCAAAGAAGAAGAAGAACACGTCTTCTCGAAGAGCGTCCTCCGCATCAGGGCGCGACAGCCAGAGTGCGGAGAAAAACACGTCGGCATCTGAGAAGTTGGCGAGCGGCTCAGCAGGCGCATAGGAAGATGGATCGCGCCGCGATCATCACTCCGCCAGATTAATCACTTCCTGAACGACACCAGGCCGCTCTTGATGGCATAAACCTGTTTCCGGCTGCTCCCTCTCCCTCCCCGTTGGCGCTCGCGTATATCCTCCGTGTTAAGTTCTCGTTTTTTTACTTAACATAATTATCGAAAGTAGTTTCTTTATCTTTTTGTTCTTTTTTGTCCGATTGGGAAGTGCGAGAAAGTATCTTCCAACGCGGGAACGGTGTGTTGGGAGGCGGCGTCTCTCGTGACGGCTTCCAGAGGAATCGTCAAGAAAAATCCGAGCCCTCGCAACGTCGTGGTGTCGCTAAGTGCGGAAGTGGATGGAATTCAGCAAATAGAGGCCTAGCAATTCGGGGAACCTCTAAGATAGAAACCACTTATGTTTTGTTGGTTTGTCGTTTGGATCCGACAGAAAAGATGAAGCGCTCTACTCGGCACTGATGACGTAACGCACATCATCATTGAACGAGAGATTCGGCCAAATAGCGAAGGGTGCGGAAGAAAAAACTTGGGGTGTGTGTATGTTTAAAAAGCTTAGAACTTAGTTTGCCTCAACGGGCGATTTGTCTCCCAGCTGTAGATGAGAAATTTAGCCAGTGCAGTACAACAACCGCTAGCCTGGGGTCTTTAACGTGCACCACGCAGTCACGTGACCCAGGGGGGGGGGGGGGGGGGGCTGATGCACGACTGCACGCCGGAACGATGCTCATCCAGATCGAGACGGGCAGGTGTCGGGATTGAACCCTGGATTCATAAAATTGGGTTGTGTGTATGTTTATACAGCCTAGAACTTGGTCTGCCTCAACGGGCAACGAGTCTCCCAGCTGTAGATGAGCAATTTTGCCAGTGCAGTACAACCGCGAGCCTGGGGTCTTTAACGTGCATCACGCAGTAGCGATACACGACCGCACGCCGGTACGATGCTCATCCAGATCGAAACGGGCAGGGGTGGGGATTGAACCCAGGATCCCGGGTTCCCCAGGATTCATAGGTTCTGCAGCGAGAGCTTTCGCTCCACGTGCTCCAAGCTGGTGCGCGCTAGCCCACTCGGCCACCTATTCCACAGGGTGCAGAAGAAAAGAAAAGGAAAATGACAGAAGGAAAAAAAAGGGGGGGGGGGGGTGTATTTTCATTAACGCTTCTCCGAATTCGAAATAAATACTGGTTTTCGTGAGCTGGTTTCCTTCTTATAATTACTACGCGTTTCTACTTCGAAGATCCTACGCCTTTGACTGGGGACTTAAATTTAGGCCACTTGCGATGGTCCCATAATGCGGGCCCTAGAAATGCTCCGGCATTCCAAACTTGTGCGCCAATGTATTTTTTTTTTCTTTTTTTTTATTATAAAAGTTAGATAATACACTCATTTTTTCCGTCTTGTCGATAGCTACGGCAAAAGCTCAGTTTTCGTGGTACATCTCTGCGTCCTATACATCATCCAGAAATACAGGAGCGAGTTTTAGAATGGCGTACCCGAAAGCTTTTCGCACGGAAATAAATAGCGTCGTCGTTATGAGCCAATTCAATACGCGGTTTGGGCTCGGCGCATGCGTGGTGGCGACGACGCTGTTTCCTTGCGTGCGAAGAGCTTTCGAGTACGCAATTCTAATACTGTAGCGTATACCTACGCCTCGCAAACGTCACAAATTAAAAAAGAAGCAAAAGAAAAATAAAGCTGGACAGTGGCATACAGCTGAAGAGGATGTCAATTTAGTGCAAATCCTAATATACAAAGAAAAAAAATCTATGATTTTTAAGACACAAAACAAAATAATATGCGAAATGTATCTTAAAAATCCGCAACATTTCATGTCTAATAACCAGGATGAAAACAAACAACGATTATTCTGCAAAAAAGAAAAAAAAATCATACTTATTTTTGTTTAAATTAGATTCATACTATTTAAGTTTTTTTATTTAAATCGGATTTATTTGATTTATATCGGATCATTTTGGTTTAAATCGATTTAGCAAGAATAAAAGTTACTCTTTATCACTAGATGCATTTTAAACGTGGTTGATCGATTGATCAATCCATCCGATCACTGAAAACAATGTAAAACAATTCTTGGAAATTCAAAGGACGGTCTAATTAACATTATTTTTTTCTTTTTGGAAACCGCGTCATACTAGAACACATGCAGCTTGATCTTTTTAGTTGTGAAAAAGATTAATTTGCTTTTTTTCGCATTTTAATTTGCTTGTCATGTGACAATTTTTTTTGTATTTGTTTCTTGGTTTTGCTTTTTTTTCGTTTTTTTAATAGGGCATTACGCAACTAACAAAAAAAGTGAAGGCAGAAAGAATTAATGCTTGATCACCACTCCGAGTTGCTCATTTTCAGCCTGCCATAAATAGGTATTTCTTACTTTATAATTATTTGATTTAAATACCAACGAGATACACATACAATGCATCAAATGATAGACAAACTGTAAAAGAAAAAAATAATTGGGGGATTATTTGTGCGGAAAAGGCTCGATTTAATTGATAATTTAAACATCCTTGCGGTTTAAACCACGATTTTATTCAGGATTTGAATCCATTTCGGTTTTTATTCTCCACCCTGCCACTAACAAAATTAGTTTGCATTCGATATGCGTAAAAGAATCGGATTAAGTCAGATTAAAGCTACTCTCACATTGTCGTTCGAATCGCCACCGCGAAGCGGATCCGCTCGTTTTCATCACCACTGCGCATGAAGTTTGTATCGCATGCTTAAGCGTGAATGCAGCGTAAGTAGTCCCCATGCATCATCACCGAACTAGGAAGCCTTCTGGGACCTTCATTCATCATCCGCTTCAATTCACAGTCTCACAGAAGCAGGGGCAATGCCAGCACACGCGTGCATATCTCCGTTTACACAAACCTGAATCGCGGCATCATTGCGGCCGCAGCCACACGGCCGCACTTCATTAAAAGAAGGACGGCCTTCGTCGCATTCCATGCAAGCAAGGCGGTGGGTGCGGCGGCTGCGGCGGCCTGCGAAACACCTTGCCCACTTTAACGGCATTACACCAGGCGGGGATCGGCGGCGACATCTACACACGCCGCGACATGTGTGGTGACGGTTTCCTCTGAAGACACCGCGGGCCGCTTCGGGCAACAAGCATCCCGGGGCAACACCAACGACACGCCGCCGCATGCAGCCGCCAAGCCACACCCGCTCCAGAAACACTCCACCGACCTCTAGTGGACTCGGACGGCCGCCGCGATCTCATCGAATCAACCAAACGCTGGGAGCCTGACACGCGACCGGACGGTCAACCATCTCAACAGAAAGAGGGTAGAGTCACGTGGCATCCCACCAACCGTTTTGATTGGCTCGAATCATGGCGTAACGTTGTTTCCTGTGGTCCCGATCAAGCTGAAACGGACAGTGCATGGGCGGCAAGTCCCTCACCTAGTAATTTTGGGGCGAGGGAAACGCAGCCATTAGACAGCGAAAAGCTTGGCTCCCCAGTCCATAGCGAGGCTTGATTATATAAAGTGACTCCCCTCCCTCTCTCGCTGCTAATCACGGTTCGTCGCGATGTCGATTTCATTCGAGCTAAAACGACGCGACGATGACGATGACTACGTTTTGTTTGTTGTCGGATCGCGGACGACAGCCTTTGTCCGGTACGCTCGGAGAGGAGATGGGTGAAGCGGGAAGAGGCGTCGGCCTAAAGTTAGGCCTAAAGTTGGGGCTGAAATAATGCTTAGGAAGGAGAGCGGGGTGTCATCCTTGGTAGTTACGACGGTCCGATACTTGTTTGCTTGTTTGTTGTTTGTTTGCTTGTTTTTTGCGCGCTTGTTTGCTTGCTTGCTTGCTGTTTGTGAGTTAGCTTGCTTGTTTGTTTGCTGTGAGCGGACGGTCGCGCGTTGTTTGGTCGGAAGATGAAAGAAGACGATTAGTGACAACGATCGGCCGCGCGTAGAAACCAATAATTTAGCGCCTGCGATTTTCCGCGCGATGTTTTTTTTTTCTTTTTGTTTTGTTTTGTTTTAAGTTGATTGTGGCGAGGCAGAGGCGTTTATATCATCTACGCAAGAGTCTGCCGCCAATGACGTGGCTAATGGCCGAGAATCGATACAATGCAATCCATGCCGGGACAACGGAACGGGGAAGGGGGGGGGGGGGGGGGGGGGGAGGGAAGGTTTGTCTACGCGAACCGCTGTGCAAATTGCCGGCTCGCTTCTCTCCTTGAGAATGATAATTGTGATTCCGTCTTCAAGATAGAAGGGTTTGGTTCAGCGCGTCCTACTGCTCTTGCCTGTTGGCGTATAAAACCGCTGGAAGAGTTTGTCGTTGTGTTTGCCTAACAATGTAAACAGAAAGGCGAGGAATAATTTATAAAAGAGATCGATTCTGTTTCTTCTTGATATATGAAGGAGAAATGGAGATCTTGCCCACGACAAAGAGTACGGGCGGCCAGCCCCAATACTGATTGGACAGTTATGTAGTATTATAGCCTCACAAAGCCTGGCAGATCGCCACGAGAAGCGGCCGCCGAAATCGAAAAGGTGAAGTGGCAGACAACGGATGAGAGGTGAGCCACGTGACTGGCGCCCCGCTGTGGCGAGACGCCGAACCAAACTTCTCCCAAGCGAACAAGTGTGTTTCGGGTCCTCGCCGCTGCAAAAGCTGTGAGCTGACGTACCGGTTCTCCGTGAAATGGCTCTTTGATGCTCTGTGCTACCAGATCCTCGCGCTCCAAATCTGCGACCGGACACACTATGGCTCCGTCGTCGAACTGCCAGGCTTTGTGAGTATAGAGGAAGGTATGGTAGTATAAGGCCGTTATCGTCAAAGTAATACAGCCCACATTCCCACGCTCGACATACACCCATGTTCAGGAGGACTCATAAACTTCGCGTTCTTAGTCTTCCCAAACCCCAAACTTTAAATATGATTCCTCAACCACGTACGACATTGGTAAAAGCCAAGTGTCAGGGTCCAGCACCAAAGACTTTATAGGCCCTGCGCAACGTGCTCAGAGCAAACACTTTAAGCACAAATAACTTCGTAGACGCAAGCAAGCGGTTCTTCTTACTACATTTCTCAAAATTTTATGCGCAAAAAATATATATAAAAGAATACAGCACACTGTCACTCCTCCATTACATAAAATTAGCAATTAATAGCAATTGTAATGTCCCTTGCTTCCAACAAAGCTTACGTGGGTTAAGTTGGAAAGGGCCCCGGGTCCGGGCACTCTATGGTATCCGTGTTTTATTCTATGCTGACACTCGGCGCTTTGTGCTGTCTTCCCGCCATTTTACACAGGCGTGTCCCGACACAGGTTAACAAACCTAACCGGTTCAAAGAACAGCTGGAAGTGTTGTTCCATCCCGCCATATTTTGGTGGGGTACGTATACATTACGGGTGCAAACCAACAGCGTCATTGCCTGGCTGAAGTTGAAACCCAGGCGGAAATCATCGGCATGGATGCCCCAATCGAATAGTCATATTCCTCTCGGCTGAGTTGAATAAGATTCCGGTACGAAAACAACTAAAGTTCAGAAGTCGTCTTTAAATTTTTTTTTTTCACTTTTTATCGAAATCTTGATGTCTTGAATAGCATGATATTTTTAACTTTGACTCTGAACAGTCGTAGACAGACAACGTATCGCAGATTTGTTTTTCGTGTTTGTGCTTTCTCCTTATCCGCGAGCGGTACTACGTGTCACGTTAGCCAGAAATAGACAGCGCACCCGGCAGTGATCGATAGCCCCAGATCAGAGTCCAGAAGGGGTCAAGGAAAGCTCGACCATAGTTTCGCTCTGCGGGGAACCCTTCGCTCTTTTTAGACGCCTGATGATGTCCCGAGAAGAACGCTGTGCGATACCCGGACCGGGACGCTCCGACGTGCTCACGACTATGCTCCGATTCACCTCGTGATGGACGGACAGCACCAGACCCTGCGAGTCGTCGCGGCCAATTCGATGCCGCGAACGTGTCTACGGGCCCGGCGCGTCACCGGGCCCATTCTGAAGGTCACATGATACTCGCGTGGCATTGGATTGGCTCAAATGGTTCGTTGCGTCCGCTGCGGTAAAATGTAAAAAGGGAGTATTACAGAGCGACTGGCAAATCGTTACTGTCAACAGATACCGGACATACATCCGAAGTGTCCACGGTCCTCAGTTCAAAAGTTCAGAGACTGCAAAACCTGAACCCAGCGTTTCGGCCTTAAAAAGAACAGGAAGGATACGACTCTGAGAGATGTTTTGCAATATCATTATTTTTTTTATTGCGCGTTGCAAAGCTGGTTGGTTCTCTCTTTCAATAAATAGCTTACGCTTAAAACTATTTCTCTTTATCGTGTCTAATTAATATGCACTCGCTTAGTCAAGCTTGATGTATGCTCATCGGTTTATCGGATCACTAAGCCAAAAAGCTTCGTTTCCATTTCTTTTTTTTTTTTGTTCCTCCGTTGCCGTACACTAGTCGGCCGAATGAAATCCGGTGTGATCCGATAAGCTGTTCCTATAAACAAGCACAACTTAGAACGTGCGCTAATCAGATTAACCTCGGCAATGGTGCGCCGAACAACTAAAACAAGAATGTCGACATCTCCCCCGAAAACCGCTCGCGCGTACCTGACCGGTCACGAATCAACATAGAGAGAGGATCTACATCCTCGAGTCGCTCCTCCAACAAAACAACGGTGACATTTGAAAAGAACGAAGGTCCCCGACCTTTGTATACCCCAACGAGCGCGACTCAACTGTTGACGACTAACCGAAAAAAAAAAAAAAAGAAAAAAAAAGAAGAAAACGGTTAACGAAGAAAATTTTGCGCGAAAGAAGAGCGCACGTTTCAGTCAGAATCGAGCGTGCACATAGAGCGCAAGCATGTACTCCGTTTCGCGTTGTAAGCTACGAGCTCGTTAGACAAGACATATGTCTGTCTTTCGCCGTGTGATCGCACTTCCGACCATATACCCACGCGTAGAGAGAGGGGTCACGTGATGAAAAGAAGGCGGTTGATTGGTCCGGCGAGCGCGTAGCTTCCACTTCACTGTCAGCTTGGGGGTGAACGAACTATATGATACCCACGGCCCCGTCACAGCCAACGCCATACCAAACAGCACGCCGACGCTTGCCTGCCGCGCAAAGACTTGATTAGCGCAGCTTAGAAACGCGCTCACAAAGACACGCACACACGTCTATATAGTATACGCACAAACGCAGATCTTCGACGCGCGGGGTCCTTCCTGGTTGGAAATGCAAACAAACATGAGGAAGAACAGTGTTCATTCGAGACTCGTGTACACAAAAAAAGAAAAGAAAAGAAACAACAGTTC